>JAVJIF010016150.1:0-115956 GCA_038442645.1 Agave tequilana
CAAATCTTCATCAAATACAAAAACAAGATATACTTTTAAAGCATAGTGTGTATGGATATGATCCACTACACAATCAAGATGAAATATCTTATGTTTTGACATAAGCATAAACTTGTTTTTGGTTGAAAGATGTAAACATGAATACCAAAAACTAATAGTATTTTGTCACAAAGAAAAATCTTTTCTAAACTAAAAAAATCTTTTATGAAAACAATTCTAAGAGAGTGTGTGTGTGTGTATGTACTTGAGCAATCCCCACTATTCTATCCTTTACATTTTTATCTAAAACACAAAAATCTTATACCTAGACACAAGTCTTGATCTTGAAGTCTTTCTTGAAGTCTTCTCATCTTCTTGACTTGGTCCAAAGCAATCCAACGAGCTCGACTCCTCTTGAGTACTTGATGTTGTCTTGATGCATAGGCTCGTGAATCAACCGGTGCAAGCTCCAAAACTTGTCTTAAAATCCTTAGTTGAAGCTCCACACCTACTAAGATCTTGATCATAAATCTGTCACTAATTAAGCACAAGATCATTAGTAATATAACTACATGAGTTAATCATCATCAAAACTAGAGTGATGGGCCTTTGGGCCAACAATCTCCCCTTTTTGATGATGACAAAACTCATGAAGTTATATATGCATGGATTAAAGTAAAGCTTCAAAGAAGCTCCCCCTTAACTCATGCATAACAATAAATAATAGATATGGCAATGAGGCACATGAATATGTATGCAAGTATGGAGATAAAACATGTAACAAGCATAAATCAAAATCTTTTTCTCCAATACAAAAATATATGCATAAACATAAATCTTTATTCAACATGCATATAACCTCAAATACTTCTCCCCCTTTTGTCACTCATCACAAAGGGTTCAAAGTAAAATCAAATCAAACAAATTTTTCTCCCCCTTTTTGTCAAAAAAACAAAGAAATCAAGAAGGGTAATACAAATCAATCAAGAAGGTTATATGCGATTACATTCATGAAGAGGAAGACGCTAAGTTAACTTCCCTACACATATGCATTACATTCATGAAGAAGGATGACAGCCCTAACTCACATAACACATATTTGTAATGCATAAGGGAGATGTGAAGCTCCCCCTACACACATATATCATATAAAGAAGAGTTGTCAAGCTCCTCAATTTATAATATACTCAACATGAATCTGTATGTAAGAGAGATGTTAAGCTCTCCTTGCATATAGGAAATACAAATCAAAAATTTTGAATTTTTCTTTATCAAAACAAAATTTTGAACTTTTCTCAAGAAACAAATTTTGAGATAACCATAATTTTTAATTTTGATACCAATAGAGAGTAGCAATTGAAAGTATGTTATATCAAATAATCATTGCAAAATCTTCAATTTTTCTTAAGTTAAAACATATTGAGATACTAATTGAAAGTAAAGTTTTAACCCAAGCTTAGCAAATCATTGTGCTTTAAAAAAATGAATCTATCTTAACTCGAGCACAAATAACAAATCATATATATGTATATAAAAGATAATACCAATAGAAATTGATACTACTTGAATTTGAAAGCATACCTACATATAATCAAAACATGAGTATATACAAAAAGAATAATCATATTGATACCAATTGAAATGATCCAATGATACCAATTGACATAAAGTAATATCAAGTGTATATCTCTAATAAAATAAATAACTAGTTTAAATTAATTTTGAAAAACTAGTTAAAGATCCTTCAAAAACATGAAATCATATGTTTTTCATGAATTATACTAATACATAAAAGTTCAAGCACTCATAGACCATAAAGCTCAAAATTTCTAGAAAAGTAAGATGAGTGTTCGAAGGTTATGTAAATGGCATTTTCATGAAAATAAACAATGAAGCTCAATTAACATGAATCTCATTTTTAGACGGACATGAATAATTTTTTTATTTTCATTAAAAACAAATCATGAAAATTTTATTTTTCATCTTAAAGTAAACTTCAAGGTATATGTATGATTTATCCAATCCTAGCAATACACATACATATCCCAAATATAAAAGAGTCTACAAAAGTGTATGCATGAAAGCAAGAGACTCATGGGGTATACATGTATATTTTATAGATTTGAATAAAAATACATATACATGAAGTAAAATCATAAATAGGCATAACAAGTGTAAATGGAAGTCATCAAAACTTAGACTATACATGTGCATAAAGTGGGTACAAATGGGCATGAAATGCAAATATATATAAATCAATTGTTCTCACTATTTGTACATGTATACATACAAGTTTTGATAAAACTACATTTAAACTAGTATATTACCACATGAAGCACATAAAACACAAAACATGAACATGCTATGAATATGATATATGTAAAAAAAAAAGCATGTACATAAAAAATAGGAGTTTAGAGATTGTTACCAACTCCAAGCTCCAAGCTTGATGGTCTTTCCCACCAAACCCTCCTTGATAGCGGTGCTCCAATATGTGTCCTTTTAGTTCAAGTGCACCCACCATCAAGGCACCAAATCTCTCACGTCTTGAGAGATCCCTCACCTACATCAAAAACATGGGTAGGGGTTTTGGTACCCATATTTTCTTGGGTCCTTTGAGGTTAGTCTTGTTGTAAGGCACCCAAGCATTTTTATTTTTAGCAAAATTAAATAATGCAACTTGTCATAACAAAATTTTGCTAAATGGCCTTTGCGGCCACAATGTGTACATACGTACACCTTAGTATGCTTATGTGTGTTGGTGGTTGGTCATGACGTGCAACAAAAGCATATGCATGATGATGTGCATGAATGTGTGGAGTTTGTTTCTTAGAAACAAAGACTCCAACCTAGAATGATTAAAAGCACATGAGCTCAAGGTAGAGCTCAAACCATTCATTTTATTTTTTAAATCTTTAATCTCATTAGTGGTGACATGTAAAGCATGATGAGATAAAGAATCATTTTTCTTTTTCTTTTGAGACACAAAATCTTTTTCTTTTTCAAACATTTTTCTTTTCAAAGAATTATTTTCTTGAAAACCAACTTCCTTTTGTTTTTCCACCAAATCAATTTTATTTTTCAAACTTGTGTTTTCTTCACAAAGATCATTCAATTTAGACATGAGGGAAACATTCTCATTATTTAAACATCCTTTTCTTTTTCTAAACATGCAATTTTAGTTTTAAAAGAATCGTTCTCTTTAGCATGCAATCAAAATTCTTTTTAATTTTCTTATTATCTTTTTCTAAGCATGCAATGTTCTCTAAAAGATCATATTCTTTATGCATGCAAGCAATGTTCTTTTTCAAATTTTTATTTTCTTTTTAAGCATGTCATATTTTCAAGCACAAGTTGATAAAAGGTAGTAAGCCTCATATGACATGTCTTCATCATTGGATTCGGAGTTTACCTCAAGGGGTTATCCCTTGGACCATAAAGTACTTGTTGGAGGTGTTGCTTCCACATCCGAATCGCTCCCGGTATATAATAGATCCTTTTCGCCAAGGGAGGTGATGATTTCCAAACTACAAAAGCCGATTCAACATTAGAAACCCTAGATAAATAATCATCATTTAGGGTGACTTTAAAGCATGAAGGGCTTTTGCATTAGCCTCAATATTCTTACCATATAAACAATAATCATTATTAGTGATGGCAAGATAAACATGATAACCTAGGGCTTTGAGGTACAAAGACATCTTAACCTTCCAAATTTGGATGTTAAGAATGTCAAAGGTGGGTGGTGACATGAAGTCCATGGTTTGTGTACAAAATATTGTGATTAGCCTAAAAGTAGGATCTTTAACTCAGGTTGTTAGACCCAAATCAAGAGCACTAGCTCTGATACAATTGTAAGTTCACCTAGAGGGGGGGTGAATAGGTGATGGCTAATCTAATAGTCACTTAATGCCAATAATGCGGAAGCTAAAAACAATTATGACCTAATAAAACTTTTACACTAAACACAACGTATAACACAAGAGTGTTGCCGAATTTTCCGTGAAGGGCTCTGGACAAACTCCTCTAGATTCCTCGTAAATAAGGGTTGAGGTGCCGTGATGGCTCTCTTGGTTGAATACAAGTGTTAGTCAACAAACCCAAGCAATATATCAATATGAGCACGAGGAATATATCATGCATATAAAGGTAAAGACAAGATAAGTAATGCAAGATATAAACAAGGAGATAGAGAGAGAGAGAGAGAGAGAGAGAGAATGGCAATCGCAAACACAAAGAGTTTGTTTCGAGGTTCGAGCACCCTTTCTCTACATCCCCGCCTTCGACACACGAAGGATTTCCACTATGCAAGATCCCAATGGATCTCTCCCCGGTGCCGCAACACCTACAAGCCCTCGGACTCCCTAGTCCCGTACACACGCAAGCTCACTAGCTCGCCGAGGCCGCACCTCAAACCACCGAGTTCACACAAGAACTCTAAACCACCGCGAACACACTTGTCCGCCTCCTCAAAGAACAAAGAAGAAATCTCTTGGTGATCTAAAACACTTTGATCACCAATTACAAACTCTCACAACACAATCCTATGGATAGATAAGGCAATGGATAGCTCAAGTGATTGTGAGAAAGCAAGGATTGAATCTATGGTGAAAAACTCAAGAAATCACTTTTACACTCTTGATAAAACTTTCCTTTTGATTGGAAATATTTGCTCTCAAATATGTGGAGAAAACTCTTTTAATGGAGTGGGAAAAACTGGCTCAAAGCTCTCCTAAAATCTTGTTTCAAAACAATGACAAAACCCCCAAATATATAGGCTGTCAAAAACTAGCTGTTGGGGTCTGTCAGACCTGTCGGTCGACCGCCCGGTCGACCGCCAACGGTCAAGAATTCGACCGTTGGAGCCTCCGGTCGGCCGCCCGGTCGACCCAAAAGAACAGAGAGCACTGCTCTCAGTTCCGGTCGACTCGGTCGGTCGACCGGCCATCTGCCAGGTCAAGGCGTGCATGTCGTGCACGTCGGTCGACCTAGCCGGTCGACCGACTTCAGAGTTAGTCGACTAGCAAGGTAGTAAGTCGACTATCTGAAGCCTGAAAACAGTTTTTCTGGATTTAAAACTAAGTCTTTTGGTTCACATAAAATCCCATAAAATACATAAAAAATCTACAAAAATAGTTTAACCAATATACTTTGATATACAAACATGCTTGCACAAAATCAAGGCATGTTATAAAAGATTGGACTATTTTTGTAACTTGAAAATATTTGGCTCATGATAAAAACTGTTTTTTCAAAACAATATTTTTCCAAAACATGTTTTTTTCAAATCTTCATCAAATACAAAAACAAGATATACTTTTAAAGCATAGTGTGTATGGATATGATCCACTACACAATCAAGATGAAATATCTATGTTTTTGACAATAAGCATAAGCTTGGTTTTGGTTGAAAGATGTAAACATGAATACCAAACCAAATAGTATTTTGTCACAAAGAAAAATCTTTTCTAAACTAAAAATCTTTTATGAAAACAATTCTAAGAGTGTGTGTATATGTACTTGAGCAATCCACCACTATTCTATCCTTTACATTTTTATCTAAAACACAAAAATCTTATACCTAGACACAAGTCTGATCTTGAAGTCTTCCCTTGAAGTCTTCTCATCTTCTTGACTTGGTCCAAATGCAATCCAACGAGCTCGACTCCTCTTGAGTACTTGATGTTGTCTTGATGCATAGGCTCGTGAATCAACCGGTGCAAGCTCCAAAACTTGTCTTAAAATCCTTAGTTGAAGCTCCACACCTACTAAGATCTTGATCATAAATCTGTCACTAATTAAGCACAAGATCATTAGTAATAAAACTACATGAGTTAATCATCATCAAAACTAGAGTGATGGGCCTTTGGGCCAACAATAAGGAAATGCATGGCCGGAAGAGAACAAAAATTACCTTATTAGAAGAAAGATTTCATGAGATAAAGAAGAAATTGAAAGTATTACTCTTACCTATTATCAGATGTGCCAAGTTTCGAGGACGAAACTTTTTCTAAGAGGAGTAGAGCTGTAACACCCGGATTGGTAAACTCTGGTTAATAATATTTATCGTAAATTCTTATGATTTTTAATTAATTGTTTTTCGTATTAAATAATATTCGGTGATTCATTGTGGAAATCCAGAATGGATTTAAGTTTTTATAAATCATACCTGATTAATTGATATGAAAAATATATGAAAATGCACAGATGTATATACTGCATGAATACTCGTATTAAATACCGAGTATTGGTATTCATACCTATTTTGATTGTATTAAATAAATTGGGAAAATGAAGAAAAAGAAAAGAAAAATATAAAATAAATAAAATAAGACTTGATTGATGGAGTATGGGAGGTATGGGATGTATGGGGAGTAGGTGGGAGTAGGTGGGGGAGAGAAATAAAAACTCTCTCTCTCACTCTCATTTTCCTCTCTCCCCCTCTCTCTCTCTCTCTCCGGCAGCCTGACCGGCGGCCAGGCGCCAGAGGCTCCGTAGGCCGACCGGCGCAGGGCCGGCAGTGGGGGGGCACACCGGCCCCCACCCCTATCTCTCTCTCTCTCTCTCTCTCTCTGTCACTCTCGCGTTGGGACCCCCGCCAGCGGCGACCCCGGAGCGCGGCCGGTGGCCGGCGAGGCGGCCGCGTGAGCGCAGGCGCGGCGGGCGCCGCGAGGGCGGCAGCAGCAGAGCGCGGCTGCTGCTGCTGCGTTTTGGGAAGAAAACCCATATTGGGTTTCGGGTTCGGGTTTTAAAGTAAACCCGACCCGACCCGTTAAGAATCCAACCCTTTTCTATTTTTAAAAGGGAAAATTTCATTTTAGCCCCTGTGAGATTATAAATTACTTTGGGCTCCTGAAAAATTACAAATAGCCCCCTGAATATTTTCAGTTATTACGTATCTAACCTTTATATTGGTTTTGGTTTCCGAACGATATCTTATCCATCCGAAGTCAGATTCGAATGATTCTTGAGCCGTTGTGATCGTGAAACGAGAGCTACACATCTGGATATCAGCATACAGTATTGGGTGTTCAAAATTTATCGGTATACCCAGTGAGTGGAAGTCCTAACTTAAATCTTATTTTTCCTCAGTTTAGATTAATTGTTATTGGAAAATTATTGATAATATTGATTCGTTGGAACTAAGAGATTACATCATTAGAATTGTGACAGTTATTATAAAAGTGAATTGGTGTAATGGAACCAAAATTCAAATAGGGCATCCGAATAATGAATCACGGATATGTTACGTATATGTGTGTGAGAACATTAATGTCAAGTTGTGTCTTGCCATTTATAATTCGTATATACATGACCATTAAACGCCTGTAAGTGTATTGGTATGGATGAATAAAGACAAATCACACAGTTATGTGTTTGTGAAATTCTGAGCATCGTGTATATGTTATGAGTATTTACTAGAATTAAGCACCGAATAATTAAACGCTGGGCTTTGATAGAAATTGTTAAGTATAAATCTTCAGCTAATACCCTCTATCCGTCTGTGATGAATATTGAAGTTACTTAACCTGAAATCGTTAAGTGGGTAAAGTCTACCCCGATTTCTTTAAACACAGTGATTACATGTGCATTAACTAGTAAGAAAAAAATGATGATAGTCAAATGAAGATTGATATTATATGCAAGTGATGTCCAATTTGTATGAAAGTAATAGTTAAGGATAATAATAATCGGATGGCAATTGGTTAACACCGGTATACTCGGCGAGTGGACTAAACAGTGACAACGGGAATCGATTACAGATCATGAATGTTTATTTATTAATAAGATAATTAGAAATTAGTTAAGATAAAAGATCACTTGAGACCTATCAACCACGATCGGATAATTATAAAATTGGTTATGTTGATACTGGTATAAGCAGAATCTGAAGTTAATTTTAGAATTGAACTGAGCAAATGAAATTAGAAATTATCTTCGAGTAACTCGATGTAACCGTGATATAGAAAACTCTGTCAATTGGGATATATGTAATTGATGCTATGATAGAAATAGTGTATTGATTAAATTATGAAGTTTTTGTTAATATTGATAACTCGGATGGATCGGGACATTTCGGTTAATTAGCAATTGTGAACATGAACCGATAATGATGGAACTGATCAAAGTAATTGATAATGAACTGAATTAGAGTAACTGAATTCCTAGTACTACCGGACATGCTTGATAAATAATTGAACATCAAAAGCTTATTGTTAAGCCAAGTATACGGGACACTCAAATATTATGTAGTATATTGAGTATTGATCTTGCGAATACTGTTTTGTATTTGTTGTGTTTCATGATATATACGCTCATAACGTGATTTTGTGTATCAACTAACACACTTGAGGCAGCAAGGGTTAACTGGTGACCTACATGATTATATATCGATTAAGTTGTTAATCGGTAGCAACTGAAAGCAATTTATAGATAAATAACTAAGATTTATCGAACCCAATGAGAGGTGGAAGAATAAAACCTTTGAAGCAGAACACATAAGTGGATATTGTACTTTTAGCGATTAATGATTATTAATGAAAAACTACTGAATAGATCAAATCTGATGATTAACAAATAATGGGTGATCGATGATGGTGTATAAGTATCAAGTGAGTAATTAAACTATAAAAACCAGTTAGAGTCAGTATTGAGTAAATCTGACAACTTATATGATATATACCGATTAGAGATGGATATTCGATATCAACAAAACAAATACCGATAGTATTGAAATAGTATTTTGGTATGCCTACTTGATACACCGGAGACTTTTAAGTATTCTTGTAATTGATTTAGCAGAACATCGGATCCCCTATTAAGCTTTAAAGTCACATCTTTATAGTGACACTGATTATATCTAACCGGTAGGAGTTAGATAATTACCTTAATAATTGAAAGTTAGTAATACAGACGAAAGATTGAGCATCGTGTCAATGAGATTAGTAATCCAGTATGGGTAAGTGATATGTGTATGTGTACGCATGTTGATTGAGGTTTTACCTGCACACAAAATACAGAATTTCAAAACTTTAAAATAGAGATGTGCAAGTTACTCAATTCTACCGCGATAGCAAGTGGCTATGCGGGTCGTGATCCACAAGGAGGGACTAGCGATGGAAGCTTTTTTAGTAAGTTTTCTTTTAGGCTACAAAGTATGGTTAAAGTTCTTCTTTAGTTCTTTAAAAGATTAAAGGAAAATATGAGTTAAAGTTAAATTAGGAAGAAGATGGTAGATTAAGAAGATGGAAAAATGAAAAAATAGATTATATACAAAGAAATTGAAAAGAGTGATAAAGATGGTTGGAGCTTGTGATATTGAAACTAAAGAATAAAAGAAAAGAAAGTTAACCTAAAAATTACTTACCTCTTCAGTGCTCATATACCTTAGATCCGTTGCGACGACTTACCTTGTCTTTGAAGGCAATCAAGCATGGCGTATAGGATCTTCCCCATTCTCGATCTACACTACGAATAAAAGGGCGGAGCTAAACTAACAAAGAATGGTTATTCATCACCATAGGCCATCAAGGGCACTTGCAATGGCGAAGCAGTCTCGAGGCTATCGAATTCACTTGGATTACAAACACATCAGAGAAAAGTAAACGAAAATAAGAGTAAAGAAGACAAAGAAACTTTGATTCGATTCTAATAACAATGAAAGAAAAGACTTACTTACACCGGTGTCACCCTCAGTACAAGCTAGATCTCCTTCCTCCATGAAACTTGTCTCTCCTCTCAGTTACATAAAGAAAAGTAAAAATTACATAAAAAAAACTAAGTTACAAACTACAAATTAGCCTAAGTTCTATTCTCTACTTGCTCGTTTCTGGATCTGCCCTTAAGCTTCTGAGATCTGCCCTTCCTCTGTTGCTATGCAGGGGTATTTATAGGAGAAAACTAGAGGATAAGAAGCGTATGAAGATAAGAGGAGCAAAATATCTCTGAATTTGAATTCTTCTTTTATCTCCAAACTTGTTTTGACTTATCCATAAAAGTTCAAATCTGTCCTGCAACTTGTTATCATGTTGATCAACATAAGAGTTGTAGTCCTTCAAGTCTTCTTTCTGGAGCATCTTAAATCATCAGATTTGAATATCTGTAGTAAACGTTATGATCTGAATACTAAAACGTGTACAGTCTGAATCCGAATTTTTCTCTCCTTTATCTTCATCTTGTGGTGCAAGCAACCTGGTTGAGTAGAACTTCATCTCATCTTATCCTTTTCCTCCTCTTTTAGCAAGTAGGAGTTCTATCTTATCCTTCCTTTTTCTCCCTTAGATTTTAAATAAAGAATTTAAAATCCAAGTTTAGATTAGGTTAGATAATGTAGAAACTTCTAAATTACTACAATTTTTGCATATGGGTGTTTGGTGGGAGAAAAATTCGTGTAAAGTTTTCTTGAATCAATTGAAAGTTTACAACAAACTTATACTCCGACTACAAGGGAGGGAGGATATTGAGTCTTGAATCCTCCCTTTGTTTAATGCTGGGTTCTTCAGGTGGCGGTAGAAAGTGAATCTTGTTTTCCGTAGAGAGTGGACGTTAAGAACTTTTGGGAATCTTCTCTTTGGATGGTGGACGGAGTAACACAGCTCTGTCGACCAGAAATCTCAAAGAGATTGTAGGCAAAAATTAACTTGTACGCAGCAAGTTACTTGAAGAGTTGGACTCTCTTTCCTTCTCTGTGGAAGCTCTCAAGTCAAGTTCTTCTCCTTGATTTCTCTGATCTAAATTCTGCCGACCCCTTTTCCATAGCAACGGGCTATTTATAGAGGTTTCAGGGTGAACGTGCACCCTAAAAACACTCCACAATGGGGGTTAACTTCCTCATTATGTTGGTGGTGATTGACCCCATAACGAGGGAAGTTATAACTGAGACGCGGGTTTTGATCCTCGCGTTTGGTGCTGCAGTGCTGGCTGAGGCGCGGGTTTTCGACCCTCGCGCCTTGGTGCTGCAGTGCTGCTGAGACGCAGATTTTGATCCTCGCGTCTTGGTGCTGCAGTGCTGGCTGAGGCGCGGGTTTTGACCCTCGCGCCTTGGTGCTGCAGTGCTGCTGAGACGCAGATTTTGATCCTCGCGTCTTGGTGCTGCAGTGCTGGCTGAGGCGCGAATTTCAACCCTCGCGCCTTGGTGCTACAGTGCTGCTGAGACGCAGATTTTGATCCTCGCGTCTTGGTGCTGCAGTGCTGGCTGAGGCGTAGATTTTGATCCTCGCGTCTTGGTGCTGCAGTGCTGGCTGAGACGCGGGTTTCGACCCTCGCGCCTTAGTGCTGCAGTGATGCTGAGACGCTGCTGAGACGCGGGTTTAGATCCTCGCGTCTTGATGTTGCGGTGGTGGTCATGTTAGCCCTGCGTCCAGAGCTTGGAACTCTGCTTTTTAGTGACTTGTCTTTTAGTGATCTTTAGACAGCCTACAGAACCCCCTCTAAAGTTTTTGATATTCCGCAGTTAGCTGGGACGGATTTCAAAATACTTTGGACTCTAGCTGAATTCACCCTTATGATTGGACTGACAATGCTCCGGGCTTGATCTTGTTTTGGAGTATGGCCTTCGTGAGTGTACTGTGGAACTCTTTGAAGCCGTCAAAATTGATCGTGTTGAGTGTCTAGATACACAGTCTAAACCTCCCCGATGCTTTGAGTTTGTCGTTGGTGTACTTTGAACCAGGGGTGGACAGTCGTCTGCTTGTGCCAGTGTACTGTTGAACTGAATTACAGAAGCAAGGACTGAATGCCAGTTTCTGTGGACGCAGGGGTACTACTGTTTTAAAGACGCGCCTTCTATAGGGGTGCATCTTTTGGGATGAAAACGCGACTGTTACTCCATGAGGTAGACGCGACTTTGGCCGGGTTGAAAAGATGCGATCTTCAGAGGGACGCGTCTTTTGAAATGAAGACGCGGCTTTCCGGACGCAACTCTGGCCGTGTTGAGAAGGGACGCGTCTTTAGAGATGAAGACGCGACTGTTGGATGCGAATCCGTGCCATGTGTATGTTGCCACGTGTCCTGTAGAATTGAGGGGACATCTTCTTTTTGGCGTGCGAACTTCACGCTGCATTTAATTCGCTGTCCACGCGTCAGGCGGTGATTAGGCGTCGAGCCAAGCACCGCGTAGCTTTGTGAATCACTGTGCCTATAAAAGACAACAGTCCTTCAAGAGTCATCATTAGACTCTCCTTCTTCTTCGTTTGCATCTGTTAGGGTTTGAGAAAGAAGCTTTCTTTGTTCTCCTCGTTTCCTTCATCGAACATCGAATCCTCGATCACAATGGCACCAAAGGCTAAGCATACTGCTTCGTCTTCAAAGGCCATCATTCCTGAGACTCAAAGGGGCGGTTCCTCCATGCAGGAAACCCCTATTTCAGGTAAAAAAAACATCGGACTTGATTTCCACCATTAAAGGGGTTTATAGAGTTCTTTTAACTCTTAAAATCCTTTTGAATATGAACCGCCAACGCGGGCTCAAGACCGTGTTTAATCGTCAGGCGCAGTTTTTGAGTCGATCAACAGGGCGCAGGTTTGATGACCTCCGCTTCTTTTATCTGCTCGAATCTGCGTCTGCTTGTTGAACACAGGGCCCCAATGAGCCTTGCGTTTTGGATTCAACACTTAGAATATTTCTAAGTGTGAAAGATTCAGACGCAGATTTCTTATGACTCTTGTGTCTTGTGAAATCAGATGCTGGTCCTCATGAACCTTGCATCTGAGTCCAATACTTAGAAATTTTTCATAAGTCTTGGATTTTTAAAACGCGGGCTCCATACTAGCCTTGCGATAATTGGATCTGGATGCAGATTTTAATCATCTCCGCGTCTGGGTTTATTTCTGCGTTCGAGTTGTAAACACTTAATCATTTTCTTTCAGATTTCTGATCAAGTGTTATTTTCTTTTGCAGTGAGATATTTGTTGGCCCGGAGGCCTTCCTCTCTAGTTTTGATGATGATTAACTCATGTAGTTATATTTACTAATAATTTTGTGATTTTAGTTACAGATCATTGATCAAGATATTAGTTGGTGATTGCTTCAAAAAGAGGAGTTTGGAAGCCTTCACTTGGTGATTCCCGAGCCCGAGCGTCAAGATGATACATAGCCATGCTCGTTGGATCACGGTGTTTGGACCGAGTCGACTTGAAGATGAAGATCGTCAAGAAGACTTAGGTATCATAGAGTTTAGTGTGTTTTAGATCCATTTGTAAAGCTTAGAATAGTTGATATGCTCAAGTGCACAATACACACAAGTTTTATGTTTGGATTTGGTTTTCATGAATAGTTTTGATCAAAACAAGTTTAAATGATTTTTATGTATATTAGATGTGTTCAATATACATACATGCTTACATGACTTATACAAACTTATTTTGACTTTCCTATTCATGTATTGAAAAATCCAAGTTTGATAAAATACAAGTTTTAATTTTTGGTAAAATGATATAGACACAAAAATGGTTTCATATGCTTGATATTTGAGTTAAAATGTTTATCACATGTTTATATATCAATGCAAAATGATAAAACTATTTTTTGGTATTTTTTACAAGAGATAAAAGATTTTTAGAAATATTTTTTAAACCTGTTTTCTAACCCAGAATGTGGCTGACAGGCCAGGTCGGTCGACCGCACCAAAGGCCGGTCGACCCTTGCGGTCGACCGACGTGCACAGGCTTGTGCACGTTTGGCAGACATAGGGTCGGTCGGCCGGGCGGCCGACCGGACCAGAGAGCTTTGCTCTCTGTATCTGGGCGGTCGGCCGAGCGGCCGACCGATCAGAGAGTCTGCTCTCTGTATCTGGGCGGTCGGCCGTGCGGTCGACCGGGTTGCCCCAACGGTCACATTTCTGACCGTTGGCGGTCGGCCGGCCGGCCGACCGCTAGCCTGTCAGGCTGCCAGATCAGCCTAACGGCTAGTTTCTGTTTGGCCTATATAAACCCCAATTCTTTGGGATTTTGGCCAAGGTTTTTACAAGAGAAAAAATTATTGTTTCCCTAGTATTAAAAACAAGTTTTCAAAAGTGTTTTTGAGCTAAAAACTTCCAATCTTATTTGTTTTAGGTTTTTGGAAAAATCAAAGAAAAGAGTATTTTGGGAGATTTGTCTTGGCTTTCATTTTCTATCTTTTACAAGAGTTTTCCCAAGTATTTTTCTTTGAGTTTCTGTTTTCCAAACACCTAGTTTTTCACACTTAGGCTTATCTTCTATCCTATTCTATTAGGATCATTTGTTTGTGAGAAAAGAGAGTTTGTGGTTGAAAGAAACCACTTGTTGTAAAACCCTTGCTTTGATTGGGTTGCTCCTCTTTGGTAGAGGTTGACATTGTGGTTTACTCCCTCTAGTGAGAGGTGGAGTTGGTTGTTGTTTGCTCCCTCCAGTGAGAGGTGGAGTTAGTGTTTGTAACCCTCTTCGGTAGAGGTGTTGGTTGTTGTATTGGCTACGGGCCTACCCCTCGGTTGTGAGGCGGTGTTTGAGAGAGGAGTTCGGTACTCCCTTTGTTGTAACAAATCCTCCTCGGTGGAGATTCCCTCGGTGGGATATAGTGGATTGGAAATCCTTCACGGTGGTGAAGGCGGGGATGTAGAGCTAGGGGCTCGAACCTCGAAACATATCTTATTGTTAGCGTTTGATCCATTGTCTCCTAACTCTCTCTCTTTATTTGTGCAAAGTATCATTCATTCATTCATATCTTATTGCTTGCATTTGTGCCTTGCATATATTCATATTGCCTATTCATCTTATATGCTTGGTTGTTTGTGTGTGCCTCACTTGTACTTAACCACAAGAGCTTCATATAGCGCCTCAACTCATATCTAGGGGAATCAAGAGGAGTTAGTCCAGAGCCCTTCACGGGAAATTCGACTACACTTGTTGGTTGTATTAAGTGTGTTGCAAGAATTGTTTTAAGCTTCCGCATTTAGCGCACTTAGTTTCTAGATTAGCACTTACACCTATTCACCCCCTCTCTAGGTATTTTTCAATATTCCTCCAATCCTCTCTCCAAAAGTGCGACTTCGGGCACGTAGGTGGTACTGACCGCAATCTAACCTTCGTGTTGTAGAAGACTGCTCCTGTGACTACTGACAAGTCGAAGGAGCGAAGGGAGAGGATCTCTAAGGTCGACATGAGGACCTTCCGGGAAATTATGACCGACGGAGAATTTGAGACGGATTCACGTACTCCATTAAAGAAACCCGTCTTCTTTTTTGGGGACAACATTGGCGAGGATGGTAGCATCTTGCATGACGGCGATTACAAGTGGCTTCGCCAGATAGGGGATAGGAAATTCTTTCTTCCCAATATGGAGAGAATGTATCCCTTATCCTATCTCCAGCACATGTTTGTCCACCGTGCAATGGAATGGGAGCTTACCCGATCTGTCCCCGTGTCTCTCTCTCGGCATACTAGGCACCAAAACTGTACACTCTGGCAGACACGGGAAGGAAATTTTTGGTTATTTCCTGGATTACTCAAGTCTGAATACCCAGTAGGGGAAACCCCTCGGCTCAGCACTACCTTCATTAATCAATTCATGAAGGTAAGGGGTGATTTTCCAGTTGACTTCCGCCCGCTCGGGTGGGTTCATTCTTCCGACAAGTCCTGGTGGAGCAAGATGGTGGACTTTGTCCTCGCTGAACTCGGAGCACTGTTGGAACAAGTGGGATTGCGTCATGCGGTCAGGGCTGTGCAGTATGGCATCCCGCAAAGTTCCCACAATTTTTATGGGATCCTGGAGCACTACAACCCATTGACAGGGACATTCTTCACCCCAATCGGAGAGATGGGGCTCGCTCTCCATGAACTGTATGAAGTTTCGGGCTGGTTATGGGAGATGCCCTTATGAAGAATATGTCCCAACTTCTGAGGAGCTTCATCTCTTGAAGAAAGAGTGCCCTCAGGTATATGAGACCTACTGGGAGGTGCTGTGTCACTTTCACATCTGCGGTCAAATAACCTCCTGGAGGACTAGGGAAGTTAAGCAGATGTCTTGGGCGAGCTACCTGTTTAATGGTATAACTGAGAAAGATCACTCAGTGACCATTCTAGCTCCCAGCTCTGACGAGGAAATCGCCGAGAGGATTGATGCCTCTGTGAGTTCTTATACCACAGAGTCGAATGAAGACACTTTCAAACCTGAAACGGTTTTTGAAAGTTTCCATTATCAAGCCCAGGTCCCCATTTCTGACCGGGCATTACTGGCGGGCTTTCTCATGCTGTGGTTGAAGCGCTGTGTAGTGCTGACACTGCCGCATGAAGTGATTGTTGCCGACGTGGTGTATCCGGCGGTCCTGTTGGCCTATGGTAGGTCCATCGCTCTCCTTCCAGCAATGGTGGCTGGAATCCAAAGTGGATTACGGGCCCTGGCTCAGAGCCTGTGCAAAGTGGAGGCCATCGTCGACTCAGAAGGTAGACCGGAGGTTGACTCGGAGGGGAGGCCGAGAGTAAAGACTCCCAACCCCCGGATTGAGCTTCCCTATACGTACCTAATGGCTTGGTACGTTATGCACTGCCCCTCACTGATGACGCCGGTGTCTCAATCCGAGGGGTTTGTCCCTTTTGTGCAGCGGCTGGAGAGCTCGAGCTGGTCCCACTACTATATGTTCTACGTTCGGAAATGTATTCTGAACGTTTCGAATTATCATCTCGACCGCTGCTTCCCCGAGATTACCGGTGCATCTTATGGGGATAAATTTGCTGACCTCGCAGGTCCGGACGACTTCACGAGGTTGCCATCGGGAGTCTTCTGGTGGCTTATCAACATTCAGCCCGGGTATCTGCTCTTTCGGCAAGGGAACTCATGTACAATCGAGCCCTATATGCCGAATCGTTTTGCCCGACAATTCGGCTATGATCAACTGTATGTCGGCAATCCAACGCCAAACTCTCCTTCAGTGGGAATCTATTTGAAGGTGCTCGGGCCTGGTATTACAGTGTGGCTGGAGGGACAAAGGCCATTTTCTGCTTGCCTGACAAGACTCCTAACTGCTACGCAAGCCTCGGTTTCTGCACTTGGTATTTTCAGGCTAGCAAGATGCCTGATTATTTAATAAATTACTCATGTATCAAGGGCATCAATGCGTCTTATGAGAACAAGTTGGCATCCAACAAACGCGCGCGACGCATGGATGAATACCAGGCAGCCAAGAAAGAGGCTGGAGGGGAAACAGGGGTGGAGCCAAGAGCAGCAGCACCTAAGGAGCAGCCTGCTAGAAGGCGTCGACGGGCGGTGCCTAAATGTCCCCAGGGCTCTACTTCCCAAAGTGAGCCTGCTCCGAAGAAGCCAGGAAAGACTCAGGGGCTGAAGCTTTAATACCGAGGCCGCCCCTTCTGGTGTTGAGGAGCAGAGGGAGGAATAGGAGGAGGAAGACGAAACCCCCCTTGTTCGTCTTCGTGGATTGCGCAGCAGGGGCCCCGTGATCTTAGAAGAAGGGGAGCTTGCTGATGAACCCACTGCAACTAATGAGGCTGAGCAACTCGAGGTTGACCTGGTGGGAAGGGATGATGTTGAGATTCCAGGGATCTCAACTCAGCCAGGGTCTTCTTCAGCTCAAGAGAGGAGGGATGAGGAGCAACAGCCTGGGTCTCCTAGTGCATTAATACCCAGCTCGCGGGTAGTCGACCCCAGCCCTACTACTGGGGTACTCGGTGGCAAGGTCTCGATTGCCGAGGCCTCTTATGTTGCACTATCGTCTTCCTCGTCCAGAGAGTATGAATATTCTTTGGGCGATGAAGTCGATTTTGGCGATGAACCCGCTCCTCCAGATCCGAGTAAATTCTCACATATTACGGAGGAAGAGATACAAGGGTGTGACCCCATGATGGTGTCGCCAATAGCAATAATTGCTCCTGCTGAAGGTACTCTCATTATCTTTTTGACCCGATTTCTCTTTTAACTAGGGAAAGGTTCTGACGTTTTCCCTTTAACTTTATGCTACAGGGCTGGCCGTGGACAGTGAGGCTGCAACTTCCTCCCACATCGAGGAAATGATACAAGAGCTGGCCCAGCAGGAGAGTGTTGAGGCTCCTGCTACTGAAATGCCTCAAGAGAGGGCAATTATTGAAGTTGGGGAGACCTCAACCCTACAAGATCTGCCCAGGAATTCGCCGTCTTCGAATCCTCAGCTTGGTAAGAAAATATCGATGCTTTGAATGTCCTCCTTTTTATTGTCATGGTTGACGTTTTGGTGATTTGCAGAGAGCGCTGAGGGAGCTCAGGTAGAGGATCTTGTGGCCAACGTCGACCCAGAAGACAATATAATTCAAGCCTCGACCGAGGGCCCCGAAGAGGTCAGGTTCGCTGCTACTTCAGTCGCCGTGGAGGCTGCTACGACGGCAACTGCCCTAGAAGTGTCGGCAACCATCTCAGCTTCTGATGAACCTATCGTTGACATCCCTCCTGTGCAAGACGAACCGATTTTTACCTCTCGTCCTGTAGTGGAAAGGGGATCCGGGAGTTCGTCAGCGGAATTCTCTCCAGCCAATGATATCATGGAAGAACTGGCACGTCAAATGGTGCAGCAGTTCTTTGCTTCTATGCGATCATGCATTGACCTCATCCTCTCTGGGGGCAGCTCTTTCGAGTTTGCCCGAGTACTTCTTGAAAATCTGATCGGGAACATCGGTCAAACTGGAGGTCCTTCGCAGGCCAGGGCATGCCTGATGCTAGTGGAGCAGTTGGGAAGTGACTTGAAAGAGCTCATGTCCTTGGAAGATGCTGGCTCAGTACACGAGGCTCGGGCGACCCTGAATAGGCTTCTTGCTGCTCAAGAACAAGAGCGGAAGGAGATGGAGGAACAAATAGCTGAAGAGACCCGCCATCTCCAACATTTTCAGGCTGACCACCAAAGGCTGATTGGCGATTCAAAGGAATCTGAAATCGTCATGCAGAGCGCAGAGCAGGTTATTATCACTGCTCGGGCCACCATAGCCAAGGCAGAAGCCTTGATTAAAATCAACGAGCAAAAACTTACGACTGCCAGGAAGAAGCTGGAAGAGCTGGAAGCTGCCAAGACGCAGGCTGAAGAAAACCTCTCCACTCATTCCTCCAGGTTGGAATCTCTACGAGCGCAGCTGGCTGCGAAGAAATTCTTATCTGAGGAGGAGTTGCGGGTCCAAGCTCTCATGGAGGCTGAGAAAGCGCGTCAGCACGAGATGCATCGCCTCCGAGAACAAATCTGTTCTTTGGCGAATCAAGATTATTAGCCTCCCTTTTTTTTGTAAAGAAAAGAACACTCTATTCATCAAGAGTGTTTGTATTACTTTTATCATTTTTGGCTCAAATAATAAAAGTCTTCGAAATTTTTCTCCATCTTCGTTGTTTCACTGTAGATGAATCCATTTCTTAGTTGCAGTCTCTGGTTGTGATCCTTGACTGACTATGAATAATAAACTCAGGCTGAACTAAGTTCTCTCTTTTTTTTTGCAAAACTCTGATTTATAGTGGAGACGTAGTTCTAAGAGACGCGACTCTGACCTGCAACTTGAGACGCGGTTCAAGCTTGCACGAAGGACGCGGCTTTGGTTATGGAAGGACGCGGCTCCCTGGCCGCAGCCCTTAACTCTACCCAAATGCAGAATTCAGGATGCAGTGAGGACGCAGTCTTATGCTCCTCAAAACTGACGTGTAGATATGAGGACGCGACACTGTCTTAGTAGAGACGTGTCTCTAGACCCTTGACTCAGTGCAAACTCAAATTATATTGAGTTTATGATAGGAACACAATTGTCGTCTTGCAATGTAGACGCAGCTCCAGGATACCTGTGAATGACATAGGCCTTCTCTGTTGTAGACACAAGTCTCAGGATGCAGCTTTCCAATTTTATGTGATTTCAAAGCGCGACCCAGAATGGGTCCCTTTTGCTGATGGGACGCGGCTTTGAACCGCTCCGAGAGACGCGGTCACAGTTCTCTTAACTGGAATGAAAAAGGATGCCATCTTCGAATTCACAAAGGGACGCAAGTTCCTGGACGCGGCTCTCGGGCCTGCGTTTGGTGCAGCTTCCCAGGCGTTACATGCATCTTGTCATAAAGATTTTGTTAGATCTTTAAATGTCAAGTCGACGTTGACGATTGGGGACTCGCATCATCCGATGTTTCCCGAAGCGGTAGTCCACGCGTCAGCCCTTCATTGGGTTTAGACATTAATGCCTTTTAATGCCAAATCGGCGCTGGCGGTTGGAGGCATGCGTCTTCGTTGCTTCCCGAAGCGACAATCCACGCGTCAGCCCTTCATTGGGCTTTGACATTCGTGCGGGAATTAAGGCCGACGGTTCTGATTAGTGAGCCATTAATTATAGGCTTTATGGTTACCTATAAATAGGCCTCACCCCTTACTTTTAACAGTCTGTTACTTAGACTGTTTTCCCTCTAGAGCGAGCGCTCTGAGGGATTCCATCTTCTTCCTGTAAGGACTTTTAATGGGATTTGCCCCTATGGACGATGACGACCCAAAGCTTTCACGCTTTGCTTTAATCTCTCCAGAAGATTATCACTGTTAAGTGATTTCAAGATCAAAAAGCGTCTCTTTGAGCACCTTTTATGTCCGCGCCTTGATGCAGAAAGTTCAACCCTCAACGGGTTATTCTGTGGGTATGACTTCCTGGTTTGCCATGAAATTTTAAGCCCACTGGGTTTCAGTTTTGCTATCTCTTAAAGAGATTCATCTTCTTGACCTTCTCCTGAAATCTGACTGGTGCGCCCATCATTTGGAAGTTGCGCCATTGAGACTTCAGATGAAGTGCACATTGATTGAGTGTAAACTCTGACTCAGAATCCTCTGGACGCGAGTATAATAGACTTTTGCACTTGGACCGCGAGCTTTCCATACAGAGCTCGTCTGAGGCTGTAGACTTAGAAGAATTTCAACTCAGATCGAAGGTTTCAGACTTGAATGTAGCAACCCCTATTTATCAAACAGGGAGATGGCAATTTTCGCGTCTGATTCTCTTCGCGTCTCATATTTTAGACGCGGGTGCAAAACTGGACTGCGTTCGAATCAGTGTGTATCACAACTTTGATCGCATCTGTTTCTGTCGCAGCAGAATTTTGATTTGCTGCGCGGGTCATCCCTGCGTCTAAAGCTTTCAGCAATAGCCGCGTCTGTCACTTAATTTTTCTGTTGAAGTATCCTGAGCTTCTAATCATCTAATTTTTGCTTCTCGCAGGTAGGTTTAATCATCCTTTTTCATATTCGCTGGGCCCCTGGAGAATATTTCGGCCAGCGAACCTGTTCGATGGTCGACCACTAGAGAAGAAGTCATGGCTCCTGTTCTCGGGAGACGAGGATCTGACATCTGCCGAGACCTTATTGGACATGATGCACTAGTCATGCTTCTGACATAGCGTGGTCACAGTGGGTATGGCGGTGGATATAGTGGTGGGTTTGGTCTTGGATTCTCCCTTCACTTACCCCAGAAGTGGCATCGATGAAAGCTCCATGCTCATTGGATGACTTTCTGGTGGTAGAGGTGTTCATCAACGAAGGATCATAGCCCATTTCGGTTGGTCAGGTGGAATCAGGAGGTTCTGCTGCCTTTCGACCTCAAGAAACACCATTGTTCTTGGTCAACAATTGACTCTTTCGATGTTCACGCCATGCATGGTGACGTAATCAGCCTCCAAACGTCATCACAGTGCTTAACCCATCTTTGGCGCCCTTCCGAACATCTTGTACTTGGAATGGTGAGAAGCTTCAAGGAGTGAGTGCAACCTTTGAGAGGGAGGCACTTCTTTGTACTCTTTTATTGTAACACTCAATCTTATTGTATAAGAGAGCGTTTTGTATCACTTTCATATGTTGGATATAAATAAAAGTGACACTTTTTTTTCCTTCTATTGTCTTGAACTCTCCTTTTTTTAAGTCAGACGAATAGAAGCAAAGAATTTTTTACTTGTCAAAACTATGATGATAATCTTAACGAGTCAAATTTTCTAGAGAGAGATCCTATTTCAGGAACTCAACAATGCTGTCAGGGTGTGATATTAACTTGACAAGAGATAAGATAATTTTTGTGGACCTGCCACTCTATAAAGGAAAGTAACAGGTGAAACTTGTACCCCCAGGGAAGATGAGCTTTTATCAGAGGTTAGGGATTAACTTGATTAAGATCAGCTGGGGATCTAATGAAAACACTGTTAAAGGTGTAATGTTAACCTAACAATGTTTTTAGGTAGACTTGTTGTTCTGTGGTGAGAATAACAAGTAAGACTAGATTCGCGGGGGATCTAGGAAAGTTTTTACCGTTAGAGGTGTGATATTAACTTAACGGGTTGAATGTAGTCTTGTCAGAAGTGTGATGTTAACTTGGCAAGAATGTGAGTCAGAGGTGTGACATTAACTTGACTCAAAAGCATTTCAGTTTTATTTGGGAAACTGAAAGTATCACTGCCATAGGTGTGATGTTTAACTTAGCAGCGAGGGTAATGCTAGAGGTGTAATTTTGAACTTGGCATTGGTCATCTCGACTTTGACAAGGAAGTCTGAGGGAAAGTCATAGCCTTAAGTGTATTGTTAAACTTAGCAATGACTTGGACGCTAGAGGTGTAGTATTAAACTTAGCATCGTTCATTTCAGCTTCGATATGGAAGTCTGAGGGAAAAATGGCTGTCAGAGGTTTAACATTGAACTTGGCAGCAACTTGATTACCGTTAGAAGTGTAATGTTAACTTAACAGTAATTTGTCAGAGGTGTGGTATTAACTTGACAAAAATTGGTTTGCGATACGAGCAATTTGAGGGCCTGCCATTCTATTGATGAGAATTGACAAGTGAAGTTTGTGTTGGCCCAAAGGCCTATCACCCTAATTTTGATGATGATCAACTCATAAAGTTATGTTTACTAATGATCTTGTGTTTAATTAGTGACAGATTCATTATCAAGATCTTAGTAGGTGCATAGCTCAACAAAAGATAAAATGTCAAGATTTGGAGCTAGCACGGTATGATCCAAGGAGCTTTTGGATCAAGCTTGGACCAAGTCAAGAAGATGAGAAGCCTTCAAGTGAAGACTTCAAGAAGATGAAGACTTATGTCTAGGTAAAAGATTTTGTTTTTGTTTTAGACTAAAATGTAAAGGATAGATAGTTGGTGGATTGCTCAAGTACATATACACACACACTCTTGATAGAATTGTTTTCATAAAAGATTTTTAGTTTAGAAAAGATTTTTCATTTTGGAAAAATACAAGTTGGTTTTGGTGTTTCTCATATACTTATCCTTTAACCAAAACCAAGTTTATGCTTATTGTCAAAAACATAGATATTTCATCTTGATTGTGTAATGGATCATATCCATACACACTATGCTTTAAAAGTATATCTTGTTTTTGTATTTGATGAAGATTTGGAAAAACATGTTTTGGAAAAATATTGTTTTGGAAAAACAGTTTTCATCATGAGCCAATATTTTCAAGTTACAAAAATAGTCCAATCTTTTATAACATGCCTTGATTTTGTGCAAGCATGTTTGTATATCAAAGTATATTGGTAAAACTATTTTTGTACATTTTTAAGTATTTTATGGGATTTTATTTGAGCCAAAAAGACTAACTTTTTAAATCCCAGAAGACTGTTTCAGGCTTCAGATAAGTCTACTTGCTTCCTTTATAGTCGACTAACTCTGAAGTCGGTCGACCGGCTGGGTTGACCGACGTGCACAGACGTGCACGCCTTTGTGCACTGGAGGACGGCCGACCGTACGGGTCGACCGCTCCAGAGAGCTCTGCTCTCTAGAAATTTCGGCCGACCGTACGGGTCGATCGACAGAGAGTTCGACTCTCTGCTCCAGTGGCTCGGTCGACCCGGGCGGTCGACCGTGGCTCCAACGGTCGGATTTCTAACCGTTGGCGGTCGACCGCTCGGGTCGACCGGCAGGCCTGACAGACCCCAACGGCTATATTTTTCTGGCCTATAAATTTGAGGGTTTTGTCATTGTTTTGAGCCAAGATTTTAGGAGAGCTTTGAGCCAGTTTTTCCCATTCTTTTAAAAGGGTTTTCTCCACATATTTGAGTGCAAATACTTGAAATCAAAGGGAAGATTTTATTTAGAGTGTGTTAAAAGAGATTCTTTGAGTTTTCCTCCACCATTCTCATCCTAGTTTTTCTCACACAAACACTTGAGCTATCCATTGCTATTCATCTTATAGGAGTGTTGTAGTCAGAGCTTTCATTGGTGATCAAAGTGTTTAGATCACCAAGAGATCATTTCTTGTATTTTGAGGAGGCGGACGTGTGTGTCCGCGTTGTTTCGAGTTCGGGTGCGAACTCCGTGTTTGAGGTGCGGCCTCGGCAAGCTTGTGGGGCTTGCGTGTGTACGGGACTAGGGAGTCCGAGGGCTTGTAGGTGTTGCGGTACCGGGGAGAGATCCATTGGGATCTTGCATAGTGGAAATCCTTCGTGTGTCGAAGGCGGGGATGTAGAGCAAGTGTGCTCGAACCTCGAAACAAACCCTTTGTGTTTGTGATTGCCTTTTCTCTCTCTCTCTCCCCTTACTTATATCTTGCATTCAATTATAGTGTAAATCTTTATATGCTTGATATACTTGTGTGCTCATTGTTATACTTGCTTGGGATTGTTTGCTAACACTTGTATTCAACCAAGAGAGCCAACGCGGCACCTCAACCCATTCAAGGGGAATCTAGAGGAGTTTGTCCAGAGCCCTTCACGGGAAATTCGGCAACACTCTTTGGTTATACGTGGTGTTTAGTGTAAAAGTTTATTTAGGTCATAATTGTTTTTAGCTTCCGCATTATTTGGCATTAAGTGACCATTAGATTAGCCATCACCTATTCACCCCCCCTCTAGGTGAACTTACAATTGGTATCAGAGCTTGATACTCTGATTTGGGTCTTACA
Source organism: Agave tequilana (assembly GCA_038442645.1). Classification (NCBI taxonomy): domain Eukaryota; kingdom Viridiplantae; phylum Streptophyta; class Magnoliopsida; order Asparagales; family Asparagaceae; genus Agave; species Agave tequilana. Next base: position 24,821 of record JAVJIF010016150.1, read on the forward strand.
ACCTAGAGTTAAAGATCCTCATTTTAGGCTAATCACTATTTTTGTACACACACTATGGATTTCATGTCACCACCCACCTTTGACATTCTTAACATCCAAATTTGGAAGGTTAAGATGTCCTTGTACCTCAAAGCCCTAGGCATCCATGTTTATCTTGCTACCACTAATGATTCATATGTTAATAATAGCAAGAATATTGAGGCTAATGCAAAAGCCCTTCATGCTTTAAAGTCAACCCTAAATAATGATTATTTATCTAGGGTTTCTAACATTGACTCGGCTTTTGTAGCTTGGAACATCATCACCTCCCTTGGCGAAAAGGATCTATATTATGCCGGGAGCGATTCGGACGTTGGAAGCAACACCTCCAACTTGTGCTATATGGTCCAAGGGGATAACCCCCTTGAGGTAACTACCGGATCCGAGGTAGATGAGAATAACATGTCATATGATGAGCTTAGCACTTTTTTGTCAACTATTGCTTGAAAAATATGACATGCTTAAGAAAGATAATAAAAATTTGAAAAAGAAACTTGATTGCATGCTTAACGAAAAAGATTCATTAGAAAATAAGGTTGCATGCATCGAAAAAGAAAAAGATGATTTGAAAAATGAAAATATTTCCTTAATGTCTAAATTGAATGATTTGTGTGAAGGAAATATGATTTTGAAAAATGAAATTATCTTGGTGGAGAAACAAAAGGAAATTGCTTTTCAAGAAAATAAGTCTTTGAAAAGAAAATTTTGTGAAAAAGAAAAGGAAGATGTTTGTAAAAAGAAAAAGAAAAATGATTCTATATCTCACCATGCTTTTCATGCCACCACTAGTGAGATTAAGGTTTTGAAAGATAAAATTAATGATTTGAGTTCAACCTTGAACTCTTGTGCATTCAACCACACTAGATTGGAGTCTATGTTTTCAAAGAAACAAACTCCATCCATTCATGCACATCATCATGCTTATGTTGCACACCATGATCATACATACTCACATAAGCATACTAAGGTGTACGTATGTACACATTGTGGCCGCAAAGGCCATTTATCAAAATTTTGTTATGATAGGTTAATCATTGTAATTTTGCTAATAAAAGATTTTGGGTTCCTTACAAGACTAACCCCAAAGGACCCAAGAAAATATGGGTACCAAAACCCCCACCTTTTGCTTTTGATGTAGGTGAGGGCTCTCACAAGACGTGAGAGGATTGGTGCCTTGGTAGTGGATGCACTTGGACATGATGGATATACTTTTGGGATGCATCACTATCAAGGAGCTTTGGTGGGACAACCACCATGTTAGGAGCTTTGGTATTGGTAACAATCTCTAAACTCCTACTTTTTATGTACATGCTAGTTCATTTATCATATTCATAGCATGTTCATAGTTTTGCGTGCTTCATGTGGTATTTACATGCTTAGATGTAGAATGTGTCAAACTTGCATTTATACATATATGAATAGTGAACTACAATTGACTCATATATATTTGAACTTCATGCTCATTTGTATCCACTATATGCATATGTATAGTCTAGTTTTGATGATTCTCTGTTATACATGTTTTGCCTATTTTTATGCTTTACTTCATGTATATGTATTTTTAATTCAAATCTAATAAATATACATGTATACCCGTGAGTCTCTTGCTTTCATGCAAATACATTTAATAGACTCTTTTATACTTGGGATATGTATGTGTATTGTTAGGATTGGATAAATCATACATATACCTTGAAGTTTACTTTAAGATGAAAAATAAAAATTTTCATGATTTGTTTTTAATGAGAATAAAATTTCATGTCTTGTCTAAAAATGAGATTCATGTTTGATTGAGCTTCATTGTCTATTTTCATGAAAATGCCATTTACATAACCTTTGAACACTCATCTTTTACTTTTCAAGATAATTTTGAGCTTTATGGACTATGAGTGCATGAATTTTTATCTACTTAGTATAATTCATGAAAAACATATGATCTTATGTTTTTGAAGGATCTTTAACTAGTTTGTCAAAAATCTATTTAAACTAGTTATTTGTTCTTCAGACATACACATGATCTTACTATTCTTCAATCATAAATTCTTTTGTGTTCTCAAAATTTATTTGATGCTTCATGATTTGAATATTAGTTTATATGTTAGTTTTTGTCAACACTAGGATTTATACTTGTACATATCGTGGGCCACAAATAAATCTATTTATATTTGTGCTTGAATGCTTATTTGAACCCATGAAATGTGCTTGTATTGCTTGGTTTTGATGATACATACATTTTTAAACTTGTATTCCCACTTTTTGGATTTGATTTATGATCATGTGTTTTCATTTCATGTATATGTGCATTTTGCCAAACTTTAAGTTATACATGTATACCTTTTGAGTCATTTGCCTTTAATGCAAATCTATTTATATGGACTCAATTGTGTTTAAGGGATATGTATGTATACTTATTGTGTTGTCAAAACATACATATATCTTGAAATATAAATTTTGTTTTGCTTTATTCCTTGCTTGAAGGATTCCGTACTAGTTTTAAAACTTTTTCATATTAACTAGTGCAAATTTTTCATATGATAGAGTATATGATAAGCTTACCCTTCAATTGGTATCATTGGATATTTTCAATTGGTATCAATATGATTTTTATATACTCATATTTTGATTGTATGTAAGAATGCTTTCAAATTTAAATTATATCAATTTCTATTGGTATTATCTTTTCATACATGTGATCTATTTGTGCTTTAAGAGAGTGAATCAATTGTTCTTAAAACACAATGTATATGATAAGCTTAATTCATCTTTCAATTGGTAATTCTTAAAGCTTATGCAATATGTTTTCAAAATTGATATCAAAATAAGAAAATGTTTACTTGATATCTCAAAATGTGTTTTATTAAGAAAGTTCAAAATTTTAAAGAAAAATTCAAAATTTTTGATTTGTATTTCCTATATGCAAGGAGAGCTTAACATCTCTCTTACATATGGATTCATGTTGAGTATATTATAAATTGAGGAGCTTGACAACTCTTCTTTATATGATATACGTGTATAGGGGGAGCTTCACATCTCCTCTTATGCATTACATAATATGTGTTATGTGAGTTAGGGCTTGTCATCCCTTCTTCATGTAATGCATATGTGTAGGGAAGTTAACTTAGCGTCTTCCTCTTAATGAATGTATATCGCATATAAATCTTTATTGATTGATTTGTATTACCCCTTCTTGATCTCTTTGTTTTTGACAAAAAGGGGGAGAAAATTTTGTTTGATTTGATTTTACTTTGAACCCTTTGTTGATAAGTGACAAAAAGGGGGAGAAGTATTTGAGTTTATATGCATGTTTTCATTGTTTAAGGGGGAGAAGTATTTGTCTTCCTTGTTAATTATGCATATATGTTTTGTATTGCAACTAGGAGAAAAAGGATTTCATGTTTTATCTCCATACATTGCATACATGTTTATGAGCTTCATTGTCATATATTATTGTTTATTTGGTATGCATGAGTTAAGGGGGAGCTTCTTTGAAGCTTTACTTTAATCCATGCATATATAACTTCATGAGTTTTGTCATCATCAAAAAGGGGGAGATTGTTGGCCCAAAGGCCTATCACCCTAGTTTTGATGATGATCAACTCATGAAGTTATGTTTACTAATGATCTTGTGTTTAATTAGTGACAGATTCATTATCAAGATCTTAGTAGGTGCATAGCTCAACAAAGGATAAAATGTCAAGATTTGGAGCTAGCACGGTATGATCCAAGGAGCTTTTGGATCAAGCTTGGACCAAGTCAAGAAGATGAGAAGCCTTCAAGTGAAGACTTCAAGAAGATGAAGACTTGTGTCTAGGTATAAGATTTTGTTTTTGTTTTAGACTAAAATGTAAAGGATAGATAGTTGGTGGATTGCTCAAATACATATACACACACACTCTTGATAGAATTGTTTTCATAAAAGATTTTTAGTTTAGAAAAGATTTTTCATTTTGGAAAAATACAAGTTGGTTTTTGGTGTTTCTCATATACTTATCCTTTAACCAAAACTAAGTTTATGCTTATTGTCAAAAACATAGATATTTCATCTTGATTGTGTAATGGATCATATCCATACACACTATGCTTTAAAAGTATATCTTGTTTTTGTATTTGATGAAGATTTGGAAAAACATGTTTTGGAAAAATATTGTTTTGGATAAACAGTTTTCATCATGAGCCAAATATTTTCAAGTTACAAAAATAGTCTAATCTTTCATAACATGCCTTGATTTTGTGCAAGCATGTTTGTATATCAAAGTATATTGGTAAAACTATTTTTGTAGATTTTTAAGTATTTTATGGGATTTTATTTGAGCCAAAAAGACTAACTTTTTAAATCTCAGAAAACTGTTTCAGGCTTCAGATAAGTCGACTTGCTTCCTTTATAGTCGACTAACTCTGAAGTCGGTCGACCGGTTGGTCGACCGACGTGCACAGACGTGCACGCCTTTGTGCACTGGAGGACGGCCGACCGTACGGGTCGACCGCTCTAGAGAGCTCTGCTCTCTGGAAATTTCGGCCGACCGTACGGGTCGACCGACAGAGAGTTCGACTCTCTGCTCCAGTGGCTCGGTCGACCCGGGCGATCGACCGTGGCTCCAACGGTCGGATTTCTAACCGTTGGCGGTCGACCGCTCGGGTCGACCGGCAGGCCTGACAGACCCCAACGGCTATATTTTTCTGGCCTATAAATTTGAGGGTTTTGTCATTATTTTGAGCCAAGATTTTAGGAGAGCTTTGAGCCAGTTTTTCCCATTCTTTTAAAAGGTTTTTCTCCACATATTTGAGTGCAAATACTTCCAATCAAAAGGGAAGATTTTATTTAGAGTGTGTTAAAAGAGATTCTTCGAGTTTTCCTCCACCATTCTCATCCTAGTTTTTCTCACACAAACACTTGAGCTATCCATTGCTATTCATCTTATAGGAGTGTTGTAGTGAGAGCTTTCATTGGTGATCAAAGTGTTTAGATCACCAAGAGATCATTTCTTGTACTTTGAGGAGGCGGACGTGTGTGTCCGCGTTGTTTCGAGTTCGGGTGCGAACTCCGTGTTTGAGGTGCGGCCTCGGCAAGCTTGTGGGGCTTGCGTGTGTACGGGACTAGGGAGTCTGAGGCTTGTAGGTGTTGCGGCACCGGGGAGAGATCCATTGGGATCTTGCATAGTGGAAATCCTTCGTGTGTCGAAGGCGGGGATGTGAGCAAGTGTGCTCGAACCTCGAAACAAACCCTTTGTGTTTGCGATTGCCTTTTCTCTCTCTCTCTCTCTCTCTCTCCCTTACTTATATCTTGCATTCAATTATAGTGTAAATCTTTATATGCTTGATATACTTGTGTGCTCATTGTTATACTTGCTTGGGATTGTTTGCTAACACTTGTATTCAACCAAGAGAGCCAACGCGGCACCTCAACCCATTCAAGGGGAATCTAGAGGAGTTTGTCCAGAGCCCTTCACGGGGAATTCGGCAACACTCTTTGGTTATACGTGGTGTTTAGTGTAAAAGTTTATTTAGGTCATAATTGTTTTTAGCTTCCGCATTATTTGGCATTAAGTGACCATTAGATTAGCCATCACCTATTCACCCCCCCTCTAGGTGAACTTACAGTTTGAAGTGCCAGAGGTATAGTGTTAACCTGACAAATTTGAAGGTTTGCTACTCCATATAGGGTTAACAAGTAAGGTTTGTACTTGGTAGGGAGTATTGAAAATTTTCATTACCAGAGGTATAGTGTTAACATAGCAATGATTATACTTTGTTGACTTACCATTCTGTGTATGAGAATTGGTAAGGGATTTTGGAGGAGAGGGTGGAACTACATCCACTTAGGATTTTTAGCAAACCCTCAGCTATCAGCGGATTTGAGGTGCCTTTACCAACTACCGTTTGAGTTAGGCTAGTCATGCTATTCCCCTCAGCATGATGAGTTGTCGAAGACTTATGTTGGACTTAGAAGCCAACATTTTCCTCTGTCCTTAGCCGCCGGAGGCGTCAGACGTACTAAAACCCAAGTTTCGCCTTTCGTTTCTTTATCAATATTTACATCATGCATCATGGTGCTATCAATGTGCTATTAGCTTGTCACTGATCTATCGTGATGTAACATAATGAAGGAAAGAAACTTTTCTTGGATCTAGAGTTTTGATCAGAGGTGTACTTTTAACTTGATCGGCGGAAGAGTACCATTAAGGATAGTACTTCTTCAGGAACCTGTCATTGATCGGCATCATGAGTGTATCGCCATTTGAGGTTATGAGGCGATATGGTCCATTTGAGTAGACTGACTCTACTACAAATGGTCCTTCCCATTTGGGCTGGAATTTCCCTTTTGTCTTATGTGTCATCACCATAGGTCTTCTGACGGCTAAGACAAGATCGCCTTTCTTGAAAGTTCGCACTTTAACTTTCTTGTTGAAGGCTCTGGTAATCCGGGCTTGGTAGAGCTCGATCTGTTGTTGGGCCTGCAGATGTTTATCATCCAAGGCCTCTAATTCTTGGAGTCGCTGTCGATGCTTCTCCTCCTTCGTCATCTCCGCTTTCAAGGCGACACGTAGAGACGGAATTTGGATTTCCAGTGGAAGCACGGCTTCACACCCATATACCAAAGAAAATGGCGTAGCTTTAGTTGGGGTTCGAACAGTTGTGCGATATGCCCATAAGCATTCACCTAGCTTGTCGTCCCAGTCACGCTGACTTTTCGAGACGAATTTCTTGAGAAGTTTGCCGATGGTTTTGTTGAAAGCTTCTGCGAGACCATTAGCGGCGGGATAGTATGCCGTTGAGGACACACTCTGAATTCTGAACTTAGCGCAGAACCTTTGGAAAGCCTGACTGACGAACTGGGTACATTGTCATGGACAATTTGCCGAGGTACCCCAAAACGGTAAATGACATGATGTTTAACGAATTTGATCACGTCAGATGACTTCACCTCCTTCAAAGGAATGGTCTCAGCCCATTTGGAGAAATAATCGGTTATGGCCAAAATAAACCGATGTCCCTTTGATGATGGTGGGCTGATAGGGCCAACCACATTCATCCCCCACATCTCAAATGGCCAGGTAGAAGTCGTAGAGTGAAGGTACCTTGGTGCTTGATGGATGAAATCGCCATGTACTTGGCAGGCGTGACATCTTTTGGCATAAGTGATAGCGTCAGCAATCATCTTGGGCCAGTAATATCTCAACCTTTGGAGTCGATATGCAAGTTTTGGGCCAGGTTGATGGGCTCCACACATACCGTCATGGGCTTCTTTCAATATCTCCTGTGCCTCTTTTGGTGAAAGGCAGCGGAGTAAGATCCTGTCATGCGATCGACGATATAATGTTCGTGTAATCGCATTATAGTAGAATTTGGGGGCCTTCGAATGGCAGCCGCTTCTTTGGTGTCCTCAGGCAGGATGCCATACAAGACATAATCAACATAAGGGAATCGCCAGTCTCTAGGCTCTGGACCGGCTGACGACTCGAGAACTTCTTTGCCTTGACAATCTCCCGTTGGCTCCTGGTAGTCCTCAAGAGCAATTCTCAGACAATACAGGTCGTGGCTGTGGACAAATATTTTCTCCACTGTTCCGGCTGAAAGAGCTAAAGAGGCAGCGAGAGACGCCAGTGCATCTGCATGCGCATTTTGCTTGCGTGGTACATGGTCAATGTAAAAGTTTGTGAACCTCTCGGCCATGTGGACAGTTGCATTGTAATAGGGTACTAGGTCTTCATGTCTGACTTCGTACTCCTCGCGAACTTGACTGACGATAAGTTTGGAGTCACCATATGCCTCGAGATTTTTAACGCCAATCTCATCGGCGAGTTGCATCCCAATCAAGAGGGCATTGTACTCTGCTACATTGTTGGAATAAGGCTCGGTTAATGAGACAGCTCGAGGAATCACATAGTTATGTGGGGAGACGAGTACTACTCCTACTCCTGCCACTATATGTCCTTTTGGGCTTATTCTCGATGCACCGTCAAAGAAAAGTTGCCACACTTGCCTTTCGAAGGATGTCTGAGTCTGGCAGGCTTCAGCGACCTCGTCTGGGAGATCCTCGTAAAGTTTGACTGCCCTCGGATCTGGATGCTAAGGTAGGAAATCCGCCACCGCTTGTCCTTTCATGGCTTTTTGTGGTAAAAAGTGCATTTCATATTGGGATAGTAATATGGCCCATTTTGCCAATCGGCCATTTAACGATGAAGGCTTTGTCATAAGTAACCTCAGGGGGTTGACTTTTGATATGACGTTTATTGTCTGGCCTACCAAATAGTGTCGCATTTTCTGAACAGCGAACACCAACGCCAAACATTCCTTCTCGATCGGGTTGTACCGATGTTCGGCCCCGATCATTATTCTACTCAAATAGTAGATTGCTTGCTCTCGTCCTTGATCATCATTCTGAGCTAGTAGAGCTCCTAAAGAATGATCCATCGCTCGGACGTATATCAGGAAAGGTTTTCTGGATACCGGAGCTGCAAGGACTGGTGGTTGTGTGAGGTATTGTTTAATTTCCTCAAATGCTTGTTGGCAAGCGTTGTCCCAAATGAACGAAACACCTTTCTTCATTAATTTGGTAAAGGGTTGGCATCTTCCGAAGAGATTTGAGATAAACCTTCGGATGTACGCCAATCGTCCTTGCAATCCCCTGAGCTCCTTGAGGTTTCTCAGAGATTGCATCTCCTGGATAGCGCGAACCTTTTCCGGGTCCAAATGAATTCCTGTGGAAGTCACTACGAACCCTAGGAACTTGCCGCTGGCCACCCCCAGAAAGGATTTGGTAGGGTTCATCTTCAATTGATGGGCCCGCATGATGTCGAAGACAACCTTTAGATCAGTTATATGATCACCTTTAGTGTGGCTTTTTACTGCGATGTCGTCAACATAGCATTCCACCGTTTTACGCATGTGTTCGTGAAAAATGGCATTCATGGCCCTTTGATATGTCGCCCCTGCATTCTTTAGTCCGAAGGGCATGACGGTGTAGCAGTATACCCCCAGTGGTGTCCTGAAAGAGGTATGTCTTTCGTCATCAGGATACATTTTGATTTGATTATATCCTGAAAATCCATCCATGAAGGACATTCGCTCGAATCCACACGTATTGTCAATCATGACATCTGTGATTGGCAGTGAGAATTCATCCTTAGGACAGGCCTCATTTAGATCACAAAAATCTATGCAGATCCGGATCTTTCCGTTCTTTTTAGTAACGGGGACGATGTTGGCTACCCAATCAGGATGTTGTTCTTCCCTAATGAAGCCAGAGTCTATAAGCTTTCTGACTTCTGATTGAATTGCCTCCATTATTTCTGGACAGAACCGTCGCTATTGTTGTTTGACAGGCTTTACGTCCGTATTAATGTTGAGGCGATGCATAGCCACTCGAGGATCGAGTCCAGGCATGTCTTCATAATTCCAGGCGAAGACGTCTATATAATCTTGCACAAGAGATATTAGATCATTTTTCTCAGAAGGTGATAGGCCTTCGCTTATGAAGATGGGCTTAGGATTAGCCTCATCTCCTAAATTGATCTGGACAACCTTATCTTCTGTTGGTGGCTCGCGTTGTTCAAAGCGAGTATCTCAAAGATTGTTTAAGTGTTGGATCAAAGGATCTGCATCGGATTGGATTACCTCTTCACCTTTGTCTTCCAGGTGGCTTGTTGAAACCATGTTCACTGAAAGTTCTCTAAAGATGTTGCCGACACTAGCATCTGATTCCCACGAAGACGTGCCCGATGAGCAATCATGGCCCAATGACTCTCCAGAGTCAGAGGCTGATGGGATCAGAGTTGATATATAGCCCATCCCCCTGCGAGTCCGATGATAATAATCAGGGGTTTTCCCTTTCGGCACAAAAGATCGAAGTAGCGTTCTCCTTCCTTTGCCGAAATTCAACCCTGGTCCGCTTGTTAAATCATACCCCATGCTTCCCATCGTTCTGAGTGCCTTTGGCTCATAATGACCGAACTGAGGGGATTCCTCCTCGCCTTCTGATTCTTCACAGGTCATTGGTTCGGATTCAATTCGTCCGAAAAGAATTGGTCTTTGGCCTTTCCGTCTCGCTGGAACCATGAATATGGATTCTTGCGCATTACCAGCATCTCGGTATGTTTCGAAGGACGATTTCACTGGTACATGCAATGATGTCAAAGCATCCAATGCCGACCAGAGATCATCATCCACCTCGGTACTAGTGTCTGACGCCAAATCTAATCTTCATTAATATACCATCCGCCTACATCATCGGTGGTATTATCAACATCGAGCTTATTAATGCCCGTTACAAGTGGATCTAGTTCCCACATGCACTCTTCTTTTTCCGGCTCGGTGTCGCTTCATTACCAGAGTCGGGCTCCTCTGGTTGCGGGATTTCATCTGTTTCCACAGAGTCCTGATACAGGAAAGAATCTGTGAAATAATTCTCAACTCCTTTGAACGGATGCCTTTCAGCAATCAACGTTCGCACCTTTCCACTCCCGTCGATGTATTTCATGACTTGGTGGAGAGTAGAGGGAACGATAGAATTACGATGAATCTATGGTCGTCCCAGCAGCAGATTGTAGGAAGTGTCGGCATCGATGACGTAGCATGTCACCTCTGACCTTAGGTCCCCGATCTGGCATTTGAGCTTGATCTTCCCTATTGGACGGGTTCTATTGGCATTGAACCCATAAATGGTAGTCTGTGTTGCGCTCAAACGGTGAGTAGGAATCCCCAGATGTTGCATGACACGGCGAGGCATAATGCTCAATGCGGACCCGGGATCTACCTGAATGCGGTTCACCTCAGATGATCCAATATACCCTGTGAAGTATAGGGGTCGATCATGTTTCCCTTTGACCTGCATATCATCTGCCGTGAAGGTGATGCAGGGAGCATTTTGGGAGGCGTGGAGGCAATCCTCTACATCTTCCTCCTGTGGTCCAATTGGTACCTGGGTCATGAAAACCTCAGCATTAGCTAGGGCCTCTTGCAGAGCTTCTCTGGTTGACTTCGATAGCCTGAGGAGCTCATAAAGAGTAATTCGGGCCGGGATATTGGCCAGTTGAGCCAGGACATCAAAGCGGTAAGGTGCTGTGGATCCTTCTGCGATGTCTTTCGAGAGAACTTTGGAAAACCGAAGCTCTTTCTGTCTCTCCACGGGTTGTTTTTGTTGGCCCAGAGGCCTTCCACTCTAGTTTTGATGATGATTAACTCATGTAGTTATGTGTACTAATAATCTTGTGATTTTAGTTTCAGATCATTAATCAAGTTATTAGTTGGTGATTAGCTTCAACAAGATGATTTGGAAGCTTTCACATGTTGATTCAAGAGCCCGAGCGTCAAAGATCACATATAGCACTTGCTCGGTGGATCATAGAGTTTTGGATCGAGTCGGCTTGGAGATAGCGCTCTACAAGAAGACATCGGTACCTTAGTTTAGTTTTGTGTTTAGATCCAAATTGTAAAGATTAGAATAGTATGATATGCTCAAGTTCACAACACACACGTTTCATGTTTTGGTTTTCGGTTTTTGGTTTAACCGATCTTGGTTTGCATGAATGATATTATATCAAAACAAGTTTACATGGTTTAATGTATATTAGATTTGTTCTATATACATGCATGCTTCAGCTACTTAGACAAACTTACTTTGATATACCTATTTCATGTGTTTTATGTTTTGTGTTTTAACAAAACTTATTTTTGGAATTAAAGTCAAAAACTGTGATATATATATGTTTCATGTAAATTGGATTTCTATCCATATGCATCATGCTTCAAAGTGTTTAAATATCATGTTTTTGTATTTGGAAGAGTTTTGGACAAAACGTATTTTCTATTCAAAATCCAAGTTTTAGAAAATACAGTTTTTGGTTTTTTTTTTGGTAAAAATGATAAGACACAAAAATAATTCATATTGATTGATATTTGAGCTAAACTTTTTACCACATGTTTATATATCAATGCAAAATGATAAAACTATTTTTAGTGATTTTTAGGAGTGTTAAAAGATTTTTCAAAATATTTTTAAACTGTTTTTCTTACCCAGTTTTCTGTTCCAGGCTTCAACCAGTCGACTAGTCTTCTGACCAAGTCGACTTGGGATGAAGTCGGTCGACTGGGTCGGTCGACCAACGTGCACAGATCTGTGCACGTTTGGCAGACCGGGGTCGGTCGACCGTCAGGGTCGACCGGGTCTGAGAGCAGAGCTCTCTATTTGTTTGGGTCGACCGGGGCGGTCGACCGGTAGCTGGCAACGGGCAGAATTTGACCGTTGGACGGTCGACCGGAGCGGTCGACCGGCAGTGTATTTCTGGCATTTTCTGCTGCTAACGGCTATATTTTTCTGGGGGCTATAAATACCCCATTCATGGCCTGTTTTCTTTAAGAATTTTTGTGCGAATTTTTCCCTACTATCTGGTTTTTCACAGCAATCAAAAGAAGTTTTGAACTCATATTGAACAATCTATTTGGAGTTTTGCTAGGGTTTGGAAAACCAAAGAAAAGAGTTTTTGGGAAAAGAGTTTTGATTCATCTTCTATATCTTAGTTTCATTTTTCCCAAGGATATTTCTTTGTGATTTTGATTTCCATTCCATTGGTTTTCTCCACACTTGAGCTAAAATCTACTATCTCTTCTATAGGATCTTTGTGTGGGAGAAAGAAATTGTTTGTGGTTGTTTGTTAGACCACCAAGTTATAAACCCTAACTTAGCTTGGCTTTGTGCCTTTCCCTCATTGTGTTGAGGAGGTTGTGCTATTGGGTTGTATCCCTCAAGTGGTCAGGTGATCCTTGTTTGCTTTGTGCTAATCCCTCAAGTTGTGAGGTGATTGTTTTGTTGGATTGGAGCTTGCCTCAAGGAGGAGGTTGTGGTTGTAAAGAGAGGAGTTGGGTACTCCTTGTGAGAATTCTTTGTGGACTTGCTAGTGGATTAGAAATTCTTCGTGTGTCGAAGGCGGGGATGTAGAGCTGGGTGCTCGAACCTCGAAACATATCTTGTTGTTTGCGCTTGATCCATTGACTCTCTCTATCTCTCTCTTTACTTTGTGCCTTGCAACTATTCATATTGTGCATTCATAATTGCTTGGCTTGGTTGTGTGTGCATCACTTGTTGATTACACTTGAGTGTATTGCATTAAGTTTTTAAATTCTGCATTGAGTTCATAGATTAGCTATATCACCTATTCACCCCCCCCCTCTAGGTGATTTTCAGTTTTGAGGAGGGCCTGGCTGACTCTGTAGCGGGTTTTGGAGGAGTTGCCGCCATTTCGTCATACTTTTTCAAAAATGACTGACCCGAACGGGTTTCCGCCACAAGTTGGTTGGGTTCTGTGGCAAGAGCTATCGTCTCCTCTTCTGAATCAGTCAGCGAGGGAACATCAGTTTTTACTTCTTGAGAAGAGGCACATACCACATTACAGGATGAAGCTTTAGCTTTGCCTTTGAACTTCTTGCTGGTCACAGTGGTCCATTGCTGGCCATCCACAAGGTCGGAATGAACCCACATGACTTCTCCCCGAGGTGTGGGGAACAGGTACCAGGCCTTTCTCTTGCTGCTGGTGAGGGTCTGTGTTGACCACTCTCAGCTCTCCTTCTGGGACAGGGACTACTCAAGAGGGTGTTGGAGGTTGTCTTCCAAACTGGAGAAATGACGTTATATTGGTTGTCACCTTCTTCTGCTCTGGACGGAGTTTTAATACCTCCGCGTCAATCAGAGCCTGAAGGATGTCCTTGAAGACGTAACAGCTCTTGGTGGGGTGTCCCAGCATCCTGTGATACAAGCAGTAGTTGGGACTATCGGTTTTACCGACTTCTTCAGGGCGCCTAGTGTAACCCCCTGATCCCTGATGTACGTATCACAGTATCAGTTTGCGATGCGATGTACAAAATTGATTTGACCTCCATGGTAGTCCGATTGAGCTGATTTCAGTTTCAAAAATCATCTTCTAATATTTTAGATTTTTCAGGATTTTTTTGGAATTTTTTTGGATTATGTTGGAAAATCTCCGTAGTCGGTGTCGACCGATACCGATTATCGGCTCTCTGATTTTTAATTCACAAACAGAGTTGTATGTTGAGAATCCGCTTTCACCATGTGTCTTAGAATCATATGATCTACGCTAGGGTATTTTTGGGATTTTTCTGAATTTATCAGAAATCCGGCCAAACCGATGTCGCCCGGTACCAGCGACATCTTCCAGGATTTTTAATTTGCAAACTAGATAGAATTTCTTCAACCGTTTTCATATTACGTCTCAAAATAATATTCTCTATTTTTTGTAATTTTTGGATACCGTTCGGAACTGGTCGAATTTTGGGCCAATATAATAATACTAAAATATTTTTTTTTTTAATTTCTTTTTCTTTCTTTTCTTCTCCCTTCTTCCCGAAGCGTCCTCCACCGCCATTCTCTCCACCGCCTTCTCTCTCTCTCTTCTTCCCCTTTAAAAATCTCTCTCTCCTCTTTAATTTCAACATCCTCTCTCTCTCTCTCCTTCTCTCTGTGCAACTCCCTCACGTTCACTCTCTCTCCCGTTCCCTGATCGCCGCCGGCCTGGGCGGGCGGAGCCGCCGCCGGCGAGGCAGGGCTGGCCGCTACCAGCCTTTGCCCCCTCCCTTTCTCTCTCTCTCTCTCACTCATTCTCTCTCTCCCCTCCTTTCTCCCTCTCTCTCTCTGTGCGCGGGCCCAGCCGCCCCGGCAGCCTGCCGCCGCCCGCCGGCCGCCGTGGCAGCCTGGCTGCGCGGCCAGGCACAGGGCAGCAGCAGCTGCCCTGCCCCCCTCTTTCCCTGTTCACTTCTCCTCCTCTCCCTCTCTCTCTCTCTCACTCACCCTCTCTCTGTCTGAAGGGCTGCCGCACCGCCGGCGGCCGGGATCGCCGCCGGCGAGACCCCGCCGCCGCCGGCGAGCCTTGCTGGCCGGCCTGCTCGCGTAGCAGCAGTAAGAGCTGCTACTGCTGCTACTCTGGTATTGGGTTCGGGTGAAACCCGAACCCAATAACCCTATTGGGTTGACTACGGGTTGGTTTGAAACCCGTTAACCCAATAACCCATCACTTATGTTAGTGGGTTTGGGTATTGGATCCAAACCCGACCCGCGAGCGACCCAAACCCGCTTCGAAACCCAATAAAGGTAATCTTATAGAAAACCCCCTGTTACATTTCAGTATTTGCATTTGAAATATTGTTATTTACTTATTTAACCCATTTCTGTTACTTTTAGTATTCGGGCGATATCTGGAGCATCCGGACTCCGATTTGGACGATTCTAGATCCGTTGCGATCGTGAGAAAGAGAGCTACCTTCCCATGGCTAGTTTGTGAGTGTTTTCCTTCTATAAATTATATTTTATCATGTTTAGTATCTTGGTTGGTTGCCTAATTAATAAAACGTGATTATCGGTAAATCATTATAACGCTAAATGTCATTGTTGGGAAATCCCTGTAGTCCCTGTAAGTAAAAACATACTGATAGATAGATGATACCTGATCTGGATGATTGGCTAATTAACGAGATTTCTGAAGTTAATAATGTTCCTAAGTAAAACTAGTCTCTAAATTAATAATTAAAATAGATTATTTGGTGGCACCTACCGTATTCAGAATATAGGAATCGTTATTCTTATTAGCAGTAGTTGACACTCGACTAGATGCTATTACCCCAGACGCTAACATTAGTATTCACACTATGACTTGGATATCCTATCACACGGGACACTGTTATCTCATGTACATGTAACACCGTTACACAGATCCTCTTACACGCAACACTATGTCCCACCGGTACATAGATACACCGATTCACTAGACGTTGTCATTTCATTACTGCTACCTGCATATTGTCACTCTGCCATGGATACGCGACACTGATAGTTCATGATCTAGTATCACCGTTGCACAGTTATTATGATACGTCACACTATTATTTCGTATTCATGTGCATATATATCTATATATATTGTTATCATCGTTACATGGATTCTCGGCATCCCTGTTACACATGCATACATGGTTTCTCTATTCTTGTCATATGGATCACCGTTGATACTGCATGTCAGACTCATTTATTCCTATTACATGATTGTTTCCCGTTACATCTATTGATATTCTTGTTATTGATATTCCCATTACTGGACATGAGAGCTGTTGATATGCGATATGTGGAATCCCACATCTATTGTTCCTGTTTCCCGTTATATTGTTCTATGCTATCAACAGAGCTCAGGTCCTGTTATCATGTTACCTGTATCATGTACTGTATTTGTTCTTGTTACACTGTGTACTTTAAATATCATATAATAAAGATAACTTGGGTATGGGGGAGACTTGACGGTTGATTAGATCTTATCGGGTGGATGTACTGGATCCATATTGTTAGTCCCACTGCAGGGGACGGTAGTGCTACCTACCAATTGCTCCATGAGCTCCCGTTACTTGATTATTGTTCCCCTCTTAGCGGAGGGCCCTGGTCTCAGCAGCCAGGGGTATGTTTAAGGCCGTGATCCCGGGTATGCACGGGATACACCTACCCGATAAGAGCTCCTCGACTATGGGTTTCCAAGTAACACAATAAAATAGTATACACAATAGTGACGTCGGGAACACTTGTTATTTGGTCACTCTCTCGTTTGGATAATGGTACCCGTAGGCCATGTCCGGATGGGTTCGACTGGAGTGCGGGCTCCAGTATGAACTGCCAGTGGTATGAGACACTGGAAGAGATTGATTATAATACCAGGTGGTACTGATTGCTACTATTGTATAAATGACATGACTTACCTGATACATGTATCCTATCTTGTTACTGTTCCTGATCAGTTATCCGCTATCATGTTACATGTATACTTTGTTACTTTACCTGGTACATGTTACACTTTCTGTGGTGGCATACTACTCATGTACATGTATACTCTGCATTGCATATATTCTGTTTTCTGTATACCCTGCAGATATCATTCCTTTATATACACAACACCGTATTATGGTTATATTGCATATGCCCATTTGCATGGTCACTTCTTTCACGTCACCACTAGACAACATATTTATTATATCAAACTGGATACTACTATTAGAGACATGACCCGATGATATTATGTTAGGTAGTGATGGTATTAAAAGATGACAGGTTTATATATTTCTTCTGCTTATTATATGCTTATTATATGGTATCACTATTACAACATCATGTATTCTATATTATTATCGTGCTTGTATTACTATTATATATATATATTATTGCCTCCTTCATTTTACCATATATGGTATCACTATTACAACATCACGTCACCACTATTACAACAACATATTTACCACTCAATAGGTCGCTTTCTGACGACCCTTGGTTTGCGTGCCCAGGTTGGAGATCCGAGTTATCGTTTGGTCAGCTAGTTCATTGGATTCACATAGGAGACTTTACCATCAAGACCCTTCATAGGTATCTATGTGATTTATTTTTGTTATCTTATTTATCCTTGCTTTCTTATCTGTTATGATCACTAACCTCTTTCTGCAGGTATTCTTGTACTTATTTCCTGCTGGAACCCTGATAAATATGGAGGTGATTTCCTGTACTGAGGCTTAGCGTACGTACGTGAGGGTTTTCCGCTCTGCGTATGTACGTCGACATAATGTCCCCGTACCTGCGGGATCGGGGCGTTACAGAGTGGTATCAGAGCCTAAGTTCACACCTAGTGTGGGTAACCACCTAGGTCAATGCTTGGGCTCTTACCAACAGTACAATCAGGTTCAGATTAACTTAACTGTATCTGAATTTGGGGATTCCAGCGACGAGTACAAGAATACACTATCATTGACAATTCATTCCTTGACTCTTTTCATTCCTTACTTACAGTTGTCAACCAGAATATCCGATTTTCTTCTCGCTTTCTTTGCATCTTATTGCTTCCAATCCGTTAGTGTTCGTTCACTACAATACTTCTCCATCCCGAGTTCCTTATAAATATCAGAGTGCGCAGCGGAAGTGTCGTGGACCCGTAACATTTAGGCTTTGGGGTTGAAAATATTGTTCTTACACCCGAATTGAAATTTCGAGGACGAAATTTTTGTAAGGTGGGGAGAAATGTAACCCCCTGATCCCTGATGTACGTATCACAGTATCAGTTTGCGATACGATGTACAAAATTGATTTGACCTCCATGGTAGTCCGATTGAGCTGATTTTAGTTTCAAAAATTATTTTCTAATATTTTAGATTTTTCAGGATTTTTTTTGGAATTTTTTTTGGATTATGTTGGAAAATCTCCGCAGTCGGTGTCGACCGATACCGATTATCGGCTCTCTGATTTTTAATTCACAAACGGAGTTTTATGTTGAGAATCCACTTTCACCATGTGTCTTAGAATCATACGATCTACGCTAGGGTATTTTTGGGGATTTTTCTGAATTTATTAGAAATCCGGCCAAACCGGTGTCGCCCAATACCGGCGACATCTTCTAGGATTTTTAATTTACAAATCAGATAGAATTTCTTTAAACCGTTTTCATATTATGTCTCAAAATAATATTCTCTATTTTTTGTAATTTTTGGATACCGTTCGGAACTGGTCGAATTTTGGGCCAATATAATAATACTAAAATATTATTTTTTTTAATTTCTTTTTCTTTTCTTTTCTTCTCCCTTCTTCCCGAAGCGTCCTCCACCGCCATTCTCTCCACCGCCTTCTCTCTCTCTTCTCCCCCTTTAAAAATCTCTCTCTCCTCTTTAATTTCAACATCCTCTCTCTCTCCTTCTCTCTGTTCAACTCCCTCACGTTCACTCTCTCTCCCGTTCCCTGATCGCCGCCGGCCTAGGCGGGCGGAGCCGCCGCCGGCGAGGCAGGGCTGGCCGCCGCCAGCCCTTGCCCCCTCCCTTTCTCTCTCTCTCTCTCACTCATTCTCTCTCTCTCTCCCCTCCTTTCTCCCTCTCTCTCTGTGCGCGGGCCCAGCCGCCCCGGCAGCCTGCCGCCGCCGCCGCCGCAGCCTGGCTGCGCGGCCAGGCACAGGGTAGCAGCAGCTGCCCTGCCCCCCCTCTTTCCCTGTTCACTCCTCCTCCTCTCCCTCTCTCTCTCTCTCACTCACCCTCTCTTTGTCTGAAGGGCTGCCACACCGCCGGCGAGCCCCCGCCGCCGCCGGCCGGCCTTGCTGGCCGGCCTGCTCGCGCAGCAGCAGCAAGAGCTGCTGCTGCTGCTCTGGTATTGGGTTCGGGTGAAACTCAAACCCAATAACCCTATTGGGTTGACTACGGGTTGGTTTGAAACCCGTTAACCCAATAACCCATCACTTATGTTAGTGGGTTTGGGTATTGGATCCAAACCCGACCCGCGAGCGACCCAAACCAGCTTTGAAACCCAATAAAGATAATCTTACAGAAAACCCCCTGTTACATTTCAGTATTTGCATTTGAAATATTGTTATTTACTTATTTAACCCATTTCTGTTACTTTTAGTATTCGGGCGATATCTGGAGCATCCGGACACCGATTTGGACGATTCTGGATCCGTTGCGATCGTGAGAAAGAGAGCTACCTTCCCATGACTAGTTTGTGAGTGTTTTCCTTTTATAAATTATATTTTATCATGTTTAGTATCTTGGTTGGTTGCCTAATTAATAAAACGTGATTATCTGTAAATCATTATAATGCTAAATGTCATTGTTGGGAAATCCCTGTAGTCCCTGTAAGTAAAACATACTGATAGATAGATGATACCTGATCTGGATGATTGGCTAATTAACGAGATTTCTGTAGTTAATAATGTTCCTAAGTAAACTAGTCTCTAAATTGATAATTAAAATAGATTATTTGGTGGCACCTACCGTATTCAGAATATAGGAATCGTTATTCTTATTAGTAGTAGTTGACACTCGAGTAGATGCTATTACCCCAGACGCTAACATTAGTATTCACACTATGACTTGGATATCCTATCACACGGGACACTGTTATCTCATGTACATGTAACACCGTTTCACAGATCCTCTTACACGCAACACTATGTCCCACTGGTACATAGATGCACCGATTCACTAGACGTTGTCATTTCATTACTGCTACCTGCATATTGTCACTCTGCCATGGATACGCGACACTGATAGTTCATGTGCTAGTATCACCGTTGCACAGTTATTATGATACGTCACACTATTATTTCGTATTCATGTGCATATATATCTATATATATTGTTATCATCGTTACATGATTCTCGGCATCCCTGTTACACATGCATACATGGTTTCTCTATTCTTGTCATATGGATCACCGTTCATACTGCATGTCAGACTCATGTATTCCTATTACATGATTGTTTCCCGTTACATCTATTGATATTCTTGTTATTGATATTCCCGTTACTGGACATGAGAGCTGTTGATATGCGATATGTGGAATCCCACATCTATTGTTCCCGTTTCCCGTTATATTGTTCTATGCTATCAACAGAGCTCAGGTCCTGTTATCATGTTACCTGTATCATGTACTGTATTTGTTCTTATTACACTGTGTACTTTAAATATCATATAATAAAGATAACTTGGGTATGGGGGAGACTTGACGGTTGATTAGATCTTATCGGGTGGATGTACTGGATCCATATTGTTAGTCCCACTGCAGGGGACGGTAGTGCTACCTACCAATTGCTCCATGAGCTCCCGTTACTTGATTATTGTTCCCCTCTTAGCGGAGGGCCCTGGTCTCAGCAGCCAGGGGTGTGTTTAAGGCCGTGATCCCGGGTATGCACGGGATACACCTACCCGATAAGAGCTCCTCGACCATGGGTTTCCAAGTAACATAATAAAACAGTATACACAATAGTGACGTCAGGAACACTTGTTATTTGGTCACTCTCTCGTTTGGATAATGGTACCCGTAGACCATGTCCGGATGGGTTCGACTGGAGTGCGGGCTCCAGTATGAACTGCCAGTGGTATGGGACACTGGAAGAGATTGATTATAATATCAGGTGGTACTGATTGCTACTATTGTATAAATGACATGACTTGTCTGATACATGTATCCTATCTTGTTACTGTTCCTGATCAGTTATCCGCTATCATGTTACATGTATACTTTATTACTTTACCTGGTACATGTTACACTTTCTGTGGTGGCATACTACTCATGTACATGTATACTCTGCATTGCATATATTCTGTTTTCTGTATACCCTGCAGATATCATTCCTCTATATACACAACACCGTATTATGGTTATATTGCATATGCCCATCTGCATGGTCACTTCTATCACGTCACCACTAGACAACATATTTATTATATCAAACTGGATACTACTATTAGAGACATGACCCGATGATAATATGTTAGGTAGTGATGGTATTAAAAGATGACAGGTTTATATATTTCTTCTGCTTATTATATGCTTATTATATGGTATCACTATTACAACATCATGTATTCTATATTATTATCGTGCTTGTATTACTATTATATATATTACTGTCTCCTTCATTTTACCACTCACTAGGTCGCTTTCTGACGACCCTGGGTTTGTATGCCCAGGTTGGAGATCCGAGTTATCGTTTGGTCAGCTAATTCATTGGATTCACATAGGAGACTTTACCATCGAGACCCTTCATAGGTATCTATGTGATTTATTTCTATTATCTTATTTATCCCTGCTTTCTTATCTGTTATGATCACTAACCTCTTTCTGCATGTATTCTTGTACTTATTTCCTGCTGGAACCCTGATAAATATGGAGGTGATTTCCTGTACTGAGGCTTAGCGTACGTACGTGAGGGTTTTCCGCCCTGCGTATGTATGTCGCCATAACGTCCTCGTACCCGCAGGATCGGGGCGTTACACCTAGCTTCAGGAAGCTTCAGTCTGTTGCTCTTGTTGAGTAACTTGAAGAGTGAGTAGACATGTTCGTCCTTGAAGGAATACTGCTTGCTGGCGCGTGGTTGGCTTGAAGAGCCACTTCCCTTGAGCGGTTGAGGTTTGACGGGAGATTTGGTCTCTGTCGCCAAGTTATCCTTCCGTTTTGCTTGGAGGGAGGTGTCTGGCGCACGCCTTGTTGACCTCTTAGGTCTGGGTTTGTTTTCTTCTGCCCTAACTCGGGCGACAATTTCTTCAGCCTGTTCACCTTGTTGGATCAACTGCTTCCAGGTGCGGCTTTCGGCAACTCCTATTTGGGCGAGGAGCGAGGTTTGTAGATTATGGCGACATGTTTCTACCAGGGTGACCTGGGTCATACCGCTTGGACATCGGAGTGCTACATTCCGAAATCTTTCTACGAAAGACTTGACGGACTCTCTTTTTCGCTGTTTGGTGGCCAAAAGGGTTGGCATGGTGACCTCCGAGTCATCTTCAAAGAAGCGCGTTAGAAAGAGCTTCTCCAAATCGCCCCACTTCTTAATGGAGCCTTCTGGGAGCTTCATGAACCATTCGAAGGCAAGCCCTTTTAGGGTGCCGATGAACAAACGTGCCAGGATGGCATCGTTATCTACCACATTCCCTGTTTGGGATTTAAAGTAGTAGATATGTTGGTTCGGTGAACCTTTCCCATCGAATGCTTGGAGGGTCGGAGCCTTGAACTTGGGAGGGTATGGAACAAGGTCCCACTCGGTCGGATATGGTCGGACCACCCCTGCTTCTTACAAGCCTTTTCGGTTGGTAAGGGCCTCCAGACGTTACTCCAATTGATTCATTCTTCTAGAATGAACCTTTTCTTGGTCTCGGTCATCTTTTCCTTGCGACGAGGATTTGGACGAATCAGAAGTGGGGTGCTCTTTCTCCTCTATATGTACAGAAGATGAGCTTTCTCCCTCTTTTCGTTTGCCCTTAGACTTTCTAGAGGTGGCTTTGTCAGCTGACTTCCTCTTGTCCTCAAGCAACTGTGCGAGCATCTGCTTGAGGGAGTCGATAGATTCTTGCTGAGCACGAATCATCTCGAATTGTTCCTTCTGGACCTGGGCTTGCTGCTCCAAGCGCCTAGCGGTCTCCTCAGGAGTGCTGGTCATGTATATAAAGGCCTCTTTCTCTATAGAAGAGTTTGAAGCCTATGACTCTGTAATAGCGGAATGCGAGTCATTCACCTCAAAGCCCCGGGCTAGAGCATGTAGTCAATCAGGAGGATTGCCCCGGTCCGGGTGCGAGTGTGTCGGTACACTCCTTCCGGTTCTGCGTCAGATTCATCATCGGAGCTGATCGCCGGTTGCTTTCCCCTGCTCCTGCTTACCATGTTTGCAGTGAGCTCGGGATACTCAGTATCAGAGAAGACCCTCCTTCTATGGGAACGACTTCTTTTAGCTGATCGGGGAATCAGGGTCAGCTGTCTGACTAGAGACTGCTGGTTTGCATCTGTGCTGCAACGGCACTCAGAGAGCATTGTGATAAGCTGTTCGCAGCAACATGATGAAGTGATTCGATTAGCACTTCTCTTCCTTATCAAATAATCCCTTAGATCCGTGGGAGGAGGATCAAAGAGATTAGCCTCGCAATGTCGAGGGCGGGAGGCATCCTTGCTTTGTACAGCTAGGACGCAGGGTTCAGAAACGCGGGGCGCATGAACGCAGCTCTTGCGTCGCAGCTTCTGAGCGTGAGCTTGGCGTGTCTGCTGATGAGAGACGCAGCTCTCACGTTACTGATAATTGCGTCTGGGCAGAGACGCTTGAAAATTGCAGGGCTGCTGGGCGCCATGCTTAGAAGCGCGTGCCTCTTGTACTTGACAAGGTACGCGAGCTTCGCCTTGGCGTCTGAGGAGTGGGGCTTCCGAGGAGCCTGCTTGCTGAACCTCACATTTGGGCTGCCAAACGCGGACTTCACGTCTCGGATGCGGTACGCTGGTCTGAACCTTGCATCCTACCTCTGTTGGACAATCGGTCGTTCCAACTTGTAGTTGACGCGCACGCCTTCTCTACCACCGTTCAGCGTTCCGGTTGCGTCGTGGAGGTTGAGGGGAACCCCCGACGACCTGGTGCTGAAGAAGAGGGCGGATTGGCTGGACACCAGAGAGGTTGACCACGCGGGCCTACTGAGAGACGTTGGCGCGGGTGTTACGCGTGGCGCGATTAGCCACGACATCCTTCACAGCAGCCACGTCTGAGGGAATCTCAGAGCGGATTTCGGGGCAAATCCCCGTAGAGACCCTGCGGTAGGCCCGGGCTTTCGGGCTCTTGGAGCCGGAAGAAAGGAACTCTTCATACTTTGCCTGGTCGAATTCTACGACGAGTGACTCGACCGTTTTCCACTTGTAGAGGACGTCATCTTACGCCACCACTTGCTCGTCAGTAACGAAAGTATTCTCCAGCGGAGTCGCCATCTCTTGTTTGGTGGGAGAAAAATTCGTGTAAAGTTTCCTTGAATCAATTGAAAGTTTACAACAAACTTATACTCCGACTACAAGGGAGGGAGGATATTGAGTCTTGAATCCTCCCTTTGTTTAATACTGGGTTCTTCAGGTGGCGGTGGAAAGTGAATCTTGTTTTCCGTTGACCGGGTGGACGTCAAGAACTTTTGGGGATCTTCTCTTTGGATGGTGGACGGAGTAACACAGATCTGTCGACCAGAAATCTCAAAGAGATTGTAGGCAAAGATTAACTTGTACGCAGCAAGTTACTTGAAGAGTTGGACTCTCTTTCCTTCTCTGTGGAAGCTCTCAAGTCAAGTTCTTCTCCTTGATTTCTCTGATCTGAATTCTGCTGACCCCTTTTCTATAGCAACGGGGCTATTTATAGAGGTTTCAGGGGTGAACGTGCCCCCTAAAAATACTCCACAATGGGGGTTAACTTCCTCATTATGTGGGTGGTGATTGACCCCATAACGAGGGAAGTTATAACTAAAACGCGGGTTTTGATCCTCGCGTCTTGGTGCTGCAGTGCTGGCTGAGGCGCGGGTTTCGACCCTCGCGCCTTGGTGCTGCAATGCTGCTGAGACGCAGATTTTGATCCTCGCGTCTTCATGCTGCAGTGCTGGCTGAGGCGCGGGTTTCGACCCTCGCGTCTTCGTGCTGCAGTGCTGGCTGAGGCGCGGGTTTCGACCCTCGCGCCTTGGTGCTATAGTGCTGCTGAGACGCAGATTTTGATCCTCGCGTCTTGGTGCTGCAGTGCTGGCTGAGGCGCGGGTTTCGACCCTCGCGCCTTGGTGCTGCAGTGCTGCTGAGACGCGGATTTTGATCCTCGCGTCTTGGTGCTGCAGTGCTGGCTGAGGCGCGGGTTTCGACCCTCGCGCCTTGGTGCTGCGGGTTTCGACCCTCGCGTCTTGGTGCTGCAGTGCTGCTGAGACGCGGATTTCGATCCTCGCGTCTTGGTGCTGCAGTGCTGGCTGAGGCGCGGGTTTCGACCCTCACGCCTTGGTGCTGCAGTGATGCTGAGACGCTGCTGAGACGCGGGTTTAGATCCTCGCGTCTTGATGTTGCGGTGGTGGCCATGATTAGCCCTGCGTCGAGAGCTTGGAACTCTACTTTTTGGTGACTTGTCTTTTAGTGATCTTTAGACAGCCTACAATGGGCTCTTTGGGCTTTTGGGCTTCATTCAGGCTTTATTTCTTTATTTTTTAATTACTCAAGGCCTGCACACATTAAGTAATAAAACATTAGTAATAGTACATAATTAAAAGAATAAATAGGGAAATATGATAGTAAATGTGGTGATAAATATGCACTTTTTACTACCTATCACATGTACATATGTGTGTGGTTTGATTCATATGCGAACGCAGATGATGATTTGGCTAGTAAATGACTGTGTGGTTTGGAACTAGAAGATAGAAGTAAGCAATAACAGAACATGTTGTATAGAAGTCAGTGGCGTTAACACCAGTATTGGTGAAACCTGGGGTAAATTTGGGCTATACCAAATAAAAGTACTAAAACCAGTCCTTACTTGAAATAAAAGATAATTATGATATCAAAGTGTAATAATTCATTAATATCGAAATTGTCGTGTAACTATCACTTGTATTAGAAGTAATGAGAAGATTTTGAATTAAATTAAGTTGTAACCAATAGGCAGTTTGCCTGAGGATAAAAGAGGCAAATGATGACAAATCCCGAATGTTAATTAGATGATAAAAGGTGAATAAGTATTATGATTAGGAGAAGCGAATACTGGTACTACGAGTCAGAACTTGACCGGTAAAATATTGGGGATCATTAAGTTAAATGCTTACATGGGTGCATGATCGACACGTTATTGGGTATACATAGTAGTCTAACACATGCCTCTTAAAAAAAATAGTTTTATGAATGATCATCATACTTGACTTCATGCATATGTTTGGCTACACATATATTGGAATGATATAACATGTTGGTTATCTTGAAAAGACTTGCATGTTGTTAGTTTAATAAGTGGTTACTTATACATGTTAATGTCTTTCTTAATATTGGTATCATGTAAAGTAGGAATCATGTGAATCCTTTATGTTGATATTGTCTTATGAATCCTTACATGTGGTTATTACATGAAGGATATGATTATTGCATGTTTGGAGGAGGGGACCGGGTTAAACCGGAGGTGACCGAAGGGAAGAATAATACGTAGTAAACGTATCGAAGGAAGGGGCCGGGTTGAACCGGAGGTGATCGAAGGGGAGAATAATACGTGATAAACGTATCGGAGGAAGGGACCGGGTTGAACCGGAGGTGATCGAAGGGGAGATTATATTTTATGTTGATCATGTATGCATGTTGCGATTATATTTTATGTTGATCATGTATGCATGTTGCGATTATATTTTATGTTGATCTTGTATGTTAATTTGCATGTTACGATTATGTTTTATGTTGATTAGGTATGTCAATATCGTTAAGTTAGAAATTGGATGTTAATAGGTATGGCACCTAGTATATCATATGATTGTTTATGATATCCGGTATATGGATATGATTGTTACGATATCCGAATTATGGATGTTAATAGGTATGACACCTAGTATATGCATATGATTGTTTATGATATCCGGTATATGGATATGATTGTTATGACATCCAGTATATGGATGTGAGTGTCCCGTATTTCTTCATGTATGAACACAATTATAATTTGATACTATCATGAGTAGTGTATGATGTCATATGTATATTGGGGTAGGTACAATATTGAACTGTAACTAATCTAGTGAGTAAGATTAGGCTCTCTAAGAGTTGTGTTGTGACCATGATTATATATATGAAATACGAACATGTTACAAACTGAAAACCAGAGAGGTGATTATAAGAGACTAACGAGTAGGTCAAGTATTATAAAATCATTGAGATTGTATGTTAATGAAATATTGGTCACGTGTACACAGAAGAATACATATAGGAAGTATCAGATAATAGAAAGAGTGTATGATTCATAAGCTGCAGTATCAACCACAAGTAGAAAGTATTAAAACTGATTTTTGACATCGCTCAACTGCATAATACTTGAAGTACAATGGTAGTATAATGCAAACTCTATTTTGAGTGACATCACTCACTGAGCTGTTGAGCTCACCCCACCACAGATTGATATTTTCAGATCACGGCAAGGCGAAGGTTCGACTTAGAGCTGCAAGGATGTTCTCCTGAGATAACATATGTACTTATTGTAGAATGTGAATACTTTTGTAAACTCTAATGTTATTAGTCACTATGAGTTAGAATATTATATCACGGAAGCACTCTTATGTATATGTTTATTTGATGGATTTTGAGATGAACTAAATGATGAAAATGAGATTTATAAGTAGGCTGATGATAACCAAAATCTAAATTATTGTATTGAGATGGAGTCTATATTTCAGAGGAGATGCTGTCGAAATTTCTTTAGTATATTCTGATTAACGAGCAATAAGGTTGATGATCATGAAATTTTGAGCTAATTAAACCTGAGACCGTTACAATTGAAGCAGGTTTATTGGGGGCAAGCGGGTCTCATTCCCAGCCTTCAGAACAGTCTGACATGTGGGTCCACCTTCTCTTGATGCTTCTTCATCTTCCGGCCTCACTCCCTCGTCAACGGTCAGATTACTGAGCCAGGTCACCACCCACTTTAGTGGGAACCACGTCGAAATCCCCGCTGCAGGAGAAAAAGCCAGGCTCTCTAGAAACTTCCGCAATGGGTAACGGCCGGCGTCCACGTCAGCAAAATTAGGTGCCCCTTACCCCCAAAACGGACGGCCAAGATTCTCTCCTTACACCCCCACTAACTGCGCCTCCCCACTCCACCAATTTCTCACATCTTTAGTTAATTATTAATTTATTATTTTTTATTCTCCACTTCCTCCTTCGTCTGCAAGTCGTGCAATTCTCGAAAGCTTCGATCCGAAGCACTCTCTCTCTCTCTCTCTCTCTCTCTTTCTCATTTCCTTTTTCCTTTTAATATTTTTCGGTGGAAAAGAAAGGGGATCTTTCACTTTCCCCTCTCCTATTTGTCGAATTTTTCCGTCAATTTTTCCCCTTATTTTGTTTGATCACTGATCGATACCGATCGCTTAATTCTTCTTCTGATGCTTATCGATCTCTCTTCGTCCCTATCAATCGCGAATTTTGATTCATTGATTTATTGCATGCTTCTCCCATCGGACGTCTTCTTATTAATCTTCGCTAAAGTCCCAATCTCACGATTCAAGATCGTCTAGTATTTTGGGGCTAGGGTTTTTCTCCGGGTCATTTCTCAATGGCGGATCGCGGTCGTACGTTCTCGATCGAGGAGTTGCCGGCCCATTTGATTCTCGAGATATTGAGCTCGGGAAAGCTGAGCTCCTCGGACCTCGCTTGCTTGGAGACGACGTGTCGGATGTTTAGAGGGAGTCAGGGGACTTACCCGAATAAATTCGGTCGATGATCGAGTTTGCTGCGTTCCATCTGTGTAAAGCTCACTCTATATTCTCGTCTCTGCCTCTGAATTCGAGGAAAGATCTGGTTGATCGATGCGGCGGGTGTTGGAAGAAGGTGCTGAGGTTCTTGCAGTCGGTGGAGCAGTCGGCCGGCACCGTCGAGACATCAGCAGGCAATGTACTACTTCTTTGATATACTAGTGCCATGTGAATTGTATAGTTGCCTCTTCTCTTGTCAGTTAGATTATGTTCAAATGAATTTTTGTTGTTTTATTGACACTAGTATACCGCATTTGCGGTGGAAAAATGGCCGATTGCCACCGGCGAGGGGGGGGAGGGTGTTTTTTTGGGGTGGGGGGGGGGGGGGGGAAGAGGGAGGAGGAGGAGGAGAGGGGAGGCTGGAGGGGAGAGAGCTCCGGTCTCTCTCTCTCTCTCTCTCTCTCTCTCTCTCTGTGGGGATGGAGAGGGACAAACGGACGGACACAATTTGTGAAGAAGTCACGGGATGAATATTTTGCTTTTTGCTTAAAACTTGATCTTTGCTTCTTAAAATCTACTAAACAAATTTTGGAACCAAACAGAATAGAATCTTTACAATGGGTTTTCGACAGTGTATTAACTTAGCTTATTGACTCAACTGTTTTCTCTATGGCTTCCTACTGTTGGGTGTGTTGGGCTGTTCTCCTGCATAGTGAAATGATTGTGCTCATTGAAGAATGAAGTAATTCACATCAATCTTTCTTTGCCACTGAAAGTTTGACAGGCTCCTTGCAATTGGTATACTTTGGAATTGGAGGACATGGCCATCTAAAACCTTAGTGGGCTCTTGTCAGAAACAACTATTTTCAATTTGTATAGTAGAGTATGGAAGCATACGAATCAACATTTGATAATTTGATAGTGTTGGGAAGTATGGGTCAAAATCACAATTTCAAACGTGAGACTTATGGGGCCACAGATAAACTATCTTTGAGAAAAAGGGCAACTTGCAACCCAAATATATTATTAAAAGAGAATTATATACATAAGAGAAGAGCTAGAGAGAAGGGGGAGGTACAAGAATAACTACTAGCAAAGGCTACAGGGTAGGAACTGCGGGATACATGTATGTGCTCCTTCTAGAGGGACCACCACATGAACTTAGCAGGTTGTTTAATATATAATTAAGCTATACTGTTTTATAGATCATTTCCAGATTTGGGCAAATTGTCTGGATTCTCGTTAGTCACAGGGAACAAATACCCTTAATGCTTGCACAGATAATTAACATCATCTTTTACCTCACCAAAAATATCTTAATACTCTTCTCCATTGGCATACATACTTTGGAATTGGAGAATGGTACCATCTGAAATTGTATGGTGCTCATTTTTGTCCTGTTAAAAGCAAAGAATTTCTTTCAAGTTGTATGGTAGAATCAAGGTTCTAAATATCGGATATCGAGATCTCGTATCAGATGGGAGGTTTTCATATCGGATATCGGATATCGGGGGAGATATCGGGGATACGCATGTATATCGGGAGTTCATATTGGACATTATATGTAATGAATTATTTATAACTTAAAGTTGGTTTAGCATCATAGATATCATCTACCTAATAAAAATGATGTTATATGTATGCAAAGACAGTAAAAAATAATGTTTATTTGTACGCAATCGTGCAATTATTTTATATCGGGCGATATATTGGGTGATTTATCTGCTGATATCGGGCGATTTATCGGCCGATATTTCAAATATTGCCTTTTTTTGCTGCAAACGATATGGCAAGCGATTTTCCCATATCATATCGGCAGCAGGCAAAAAAAGAGATATCAGACGATATCTCGGCCGATATTTAAAACAGGGGGTAGAATACAACATGGCAGCAGAACAACCTATTTGCAAGTCATTAGTGCTCATGAGTAATGTTGGCAATCTTACTCTGAGCCATGAACCATATCGGATGGCAAATAGGTTGACCAGCCAAAATCCGTATATTAAACATGTTTGATAAGGGTTAGCTTTTGGACTTCCTTAGTTTATAATTAATATCATTAAATTTACAAGAGGAGAAAATCGTGCTTTGGAAGGTAATGTTATTTTGTATATAACGGCACTATGATGTCATATGGCAGGTATTTATCATAAATATTCTATTAAATCAAATATCAAACAGGGGAGTACTTTTCTCATATGCAAGGAATGTAAGGTGAATTTTCATATAGAACAAGCAATTTATCTCTCTGGACGTGTTCCAGGAGGGTAGATTCTCACCTTGGGTGAATATGAGAAATTCACCTTAGTGGAGACTCGTGATCTAGTCATACCCATTTTCAGACAAATCCTTATCAAAATTCAAGAAAGGGCCTATTTACAGGAGTCTGTCATCATGTAGTAACCAGTTTCCCCATTACGTCACTTGGTATACAATCTATGATTTCTTACTTTGTACAACGATCCTTACTTATTTTCAGTTTCCTCTTTTAAATGTAACTTTGTGTGGGATTATCCGAATCTAGTTTTGTTTCAGGAAGATGCCATCTTTGTTATGCATCTCTTGTTATTAATCAAATAGAATCTTTCAACTTCTTTTGTTTTCTTAAAGCTCGTATTACTTTCCCGCATTAGACGCGTGTCTAAACTTGATGAAATAATCAAACAAATTGGTTTTTGTTTTCACAAACTTCCATTCCATTCAATTTCCGAATATTGCAATCAACCTATTGTTCTAAGTTACACTTGTTTTTTTGAACTAAACTTTACCTGAAGCATTTTTCTTTCTAACCAGATGCAGGTCACTACTGGGCGATATCATACGCTCTTGATTCATGACTCTTCTGTCTATTCTTGCGGATCCAGTTTATGTGGTGTGCTTGGTCATGGTCAAGATACAACTCAGTGTGTGGCATTTACACGCATCAACTTTTCCTCCCTGTCTCGTGTAGTCCACATCTCTGCTTCACACAACCATGCGGCATTTGTTATGGATTCTGGAGAGGTATTTTGATGCTTGGGTTTCATATCATATTATTTCTAAGTTCCTACTTTATAGAATTTGTATTTATGGGTTGAGATGTTTTTTCCCCGTCTGATGATTAGGTGTTTACTTGTGGGGATAATTCCTCTTTCTGCTGTGGTCATGGAGAGTAAGGCGTGCTATTTTTAGGCCTACGTGTGTTGAAGCATTGAAGGGGATTGCATGCAAACAGGTAAGAATAACTTTTTGAAGCATAACATTTTATCTTCTCCAAGTAAATTAGCATTTTGTTGGTATGCTGATAGTTTTTAACCTTTTGAGAAAGTTTGACTTTTAGGAAGTCTAAATATCTACGTCTTTTAGATTCCAATTCATCTGAAATGGCTCTAAAACTGACCTGAATCTGATCCTCTTGCAGCCCTATTTGATGATAATCGGTATTTCATTCAGCCTTGTATAATGTATTTTTCATTAAGTATTTACAGGTTCTGAAACAATGCAAAGCAACACAGCTTCTGTCTCATTTCCTTTATTTTGTATATTTAGGAAATTTTATATACATCTAGATTTTGGGGAGAATTCAAAAATTTGGGCTTAGTGGTTTATTCTAGATATCCTTATGTAACTTTTGTTTTTGGGAAGAGTTCTACTTGATAAGAGTACAATTTTGCTGTTAAGCTTGTTTTCAAGTTTCTGTTTTCACCTGTTTTATGTTTCATGGTTCTTTGCTTCTTAGTTATTTTTGTCTTTTTGCTTGTTTCTGATGGATTCAAAGAAATATTTCCTAATATCTCTCTTAGAAAAATTCCATATGCAGATTTGCATTGACCATCTGTGATCGTTGATGTTTTTATTTCACTTTGCAGGTTGCCACTGGTCTTAGTTTTACTGTAATACTTACAAGGCAAGGCCATGTGTATACATGTGGAAGCAACACCCATGGTCAACTTGGTCTTGGTGATACTCTTGATAGGCCAACCCCTAGAAAAGTTGCATCATTTGAGGGCCTTGGCCATGTGGTACAGATTGCTGCAGGTGCTAGTTACACCTTTGCTGTAACTAAAGATGGGACAGTTCATTCTTTTGGTTCCTGCTCGAACTTCTGCCTTGGCCATGGGGATCAACATGATGAATTTCTTCCACGTGCTATCCAGTCATTTAAAAAGCGAAATATTCATGTAGTCCGTGTTTCTGCTGGGATGAACATGCAGTGGCACTTGATTCTTCTGGACATGTTAGTTTACTTTCAATACCCATGAATTGCATATAACATGAGATTGTACTATTGCAAACAAGTTTCTTTTCTTCCCCTTTTTGTAACTGTTAATGTTTTATGGCTAAAATTATAAATTGTTTTTGCAGGTCTATACATGGGGTAGAGGCTACTGTGGAGCTTTGGGCCATGGTGACGAGAATGACAAAACTAGCCCAGAGTTGTTAAAAAGTCTGAAAAGCCACCTTGCTGTACAGGTTTGTTGTATTTGGACATTCCACAGTTTCGTTGGTATAACTTGATCTTGATGAAGTTATTTCTAAGCAATTATTTATGCATACTATCTGTATATTGAGAGAATTTGAACTTAATGAAGCTGTCGTGGACTTGTCAGTGAAAGATATTTATCGCATAGCTATCTAACTGCATCCTTTGTTTTAATCTATATGCACACATGGAGCCTGCACACGTCTGCACTGTAGTCCGTAACTATTTAATTACCTGCAACAAGGAATTTTCACCTGTAATTGTACATTGGGTTATTGCTTTTAATTTATAGATTTCATGGTCCTTTATAGATTTCATGGTCCTTTAGAAATGTTTTTAACTCTCCTCAGATCTCATAGTCAACAGATTAAGGCTGTATGCAATATCATTTGCAGGACAGCTTGTAGTTTATATATTGCAGTTAGCCTGGTGTCTACTATCTAGGTCGTTGATTTGATATAGATCTATCTACGAGAGAAGAACCCTATCTTCGTTCTTAAAGCTGTTATTCCTGATCAACCACTACCGATGATCTCAAGGCCAACCACTCTTCTAAATATTTTTTATTGAAACTGTTTCTTGTCTACCAATGTAGATGATCTGAGGTCCGCTCTGCACTATGCCATCTAGTATGGAATATTACGAGGATTTCACTACTGCATCTGATTGTCCTGTCATTTAATAATATTATATTATCGATGTCAAACCACTCTTGTCCCCCAGAAAATTCATCGTTGAATTCTTCACCTTTGAATTTGAAGATTAGGTAATATTTAGTCATTTATCTAACTACGATGCCTTTCCAGTGCATTAAATATCATTTTTATTGAGCTTGCAGATATAAGAGGGTCATCGTTTTCTTTTGTAGCTGGTCATTTCATGATGCCTAGTGGAGTTACTTCACACTGGATTTCCAGGGTAGATTTTAGGGTTGTCTTTTAATGTGGAAATTGAGATTTAAACAAACAGCTAAGAATTTTATTAGTTCTGCATTCTGTCCAGAGTTCCAGTTATTTTTTATTTTTTCAAGAAGAGCAAAAGAAATTGCAAAAAGAAAGCTGCAATCTAATTGACTGAAGAGAAATACTCTCAAGCTAAGAAGCATATCTTGTTGATCAACACCGATACAATAACAGAGAAACACCAAGTTGAAGACTCGGCAGCGGGAATGTTGAAGATTTACCACTAGCAGTCAATTGAGGCTAATCACCAAACAACAAAAAAAATACTAGATTTAACGTGGTTCGGTAAGAGTGCCTACATCCACGAGGAGGGAAGAAATTTTATTGAAAATAAAGAAGAAAATATAAGAGTTACAAGAAGATCTCGCTCATAACTCTCAATAGTGGAAATCTGAATTTCTCTTGAATTCTTGACTTGCCTTCAAAGGCCACCCTAAGGGGTTTATATAGGCACCTAGGATGATCCTAATCCAACCCAAACTTCAACAATCTAATCGGCACCACCTCAGAGAAAGAAGGAAACCTGAATCTAATCCAAATTGGAAATAGAGCCAGATTTGGAAACTGCCAGAACCTGACTTTAGTTGACTAGGACTTAGTATAAGTCGATTTATACGATTTTAGTTGACAAGGACTTAGTATAAGTTGACTATATTAGTCGACTATACCCATTTATTAGTCGATTACTCTGACAAAATTCTAGAACCCTAACTCTATGTTGGACAACACTAGTCGACTATACCCAAGTATAAGTCGACTAGGCTAAATCATAAGCCGACTAATAAGACCTATAGTCGACTTATAACATACACAAATCATGTACACGTCCTTGCTTTGATCTCTGAAGTTTGTAACACCTCCACCTGAACTTGTATTCTTCTCTAATGAATATGAAGCACTCAAAATACTAACAATCTCTACCTTGACTCATGTTCATTGAGCCCATTCGTAGAAATTTGTCCTCCGCTTCATTCACCGTGCTTTCTTTCCCCTTTTGTTACTTCACATGGCTCTTTCCTAAGAGCTCATTCTCCATCTTACCTTTAGAGAATCTTGATAAAGCTCAGAGATCTTTTCTATCGGGATGGTCTTCATTATCATGTCCGCTGGAGTCTTCTTTATGCTGATCTTCACCAAGTCGATCAACTTGTCATCCATGACCCACTAACAATCTTATGATATCTCACATCAATGTGCGTTGTCCTCTTGTAATACTTGTGATCTTTAGCAAGATGAATAGCACTCTGACTGTCACAATGAATCCGAACTGAATCCTGCATTATACCAAAAGTCTCGACCAATCCTCTCAACCACAAAGCTTTCTTCGACGCCTCAACTACAGTCATGTACTATGCCTCTGTCATTGAAAGAGCAACAATATCTTGTAACTATGCCTTTCAACTAGTGACGCACTCAGCTACCGTGAACACACAGCCTGTCGTAGATCTTTGCTGATCAAGATCCTTGCGTAATTTGCATCAATATAGCCTTGTAATTCCCTAAGCTTCCCTGTTTTCAATCTTTGAAACACCAAGCCTAGTCTCGCATTCCCTTGTGGACATCGTAGCACCCACTTTACTGCTTCACAATGTTGCTTTCTTGGATTTAACATAAACTGACTTATTGTACTATAACTGCATAGGCTAAGTCAGGCTTAGTACAAACCATAGCATACATGAGTGATCCTACCGCACTAACATATGATACTCGAGACATTTTCTCTTCCAGTGACTATGGACACTGCCTGGAGAATAGTTTGAAGTGACCTGCTAAAGGAGTGGTGACTGGTCTTGCTTCTGCCATGTTGAAACTTTTCAACACCTTGAGAACGTAGTTTACGTTCTCATGGGATAGCCAAAGTCTGCCTGAGCCTCTGTCTCGAATGATCTCCATACTTAAGATTTTCTTGGCTTCTCTCAAATCTTTTATGTCAAATTTCTTCTTTAGTTGAGCTTTAAATTTCTGAATATGTGCCTTATTTCTTTCAACAATCAGCAAATCATCCATATGTAACAACGAATATGGTGGATCATCATTTTGCTTGAAATAGACACAATTGTTGATCGGTGTATCGGGCCTTGATCATGAAGAGTCGAACCGCTTGTACCACTATCGAGACTGCTTACATCCATAGAGGGAGACACCCTTGTTTTCCTGACCTTCTTAAATATAACCTTCAAGTTGCTTCATGTATATCTTCTTCTCCAGTTCACCGTGCAGAAATGTTGTTTTGGCATCCATCTGCCCCAACTAGATCAAACTGAGCTATTATCACCAATAACATCCGAATAGACATATACTTGACTATAGGAAAGAACTCATTATATTCAATACTCTCCTTCTAAGTATATCCCTTAGCAACTAACCTTGCATTGTACTGCTCATTATCCTTCTTGCGAAAGACCCATCTGCAACTTATTGTCTTGGAGTCCTTTGGAAGATCTATTAATTTTCATATTTGATTTCTATTCACCATGGCTGTAATTCACTTGTCGTCATCTGCCTCGATCGCTTTCTTGTAACTGCTAGGATCCCATGTTTCTGTTACTAATGCGATAGAGATATGATTATCTTTCCAGCCATACCTTGTTGGAGGCATCGTAACTCTGATTGACCACCTCAACGGTTTAGATTGCTCTTGAGTAACCTCTTATTCATCTCTATCTGAATCTGAGTCCTCTTCTGACCCGTCAGGCTTTTTTGGGCTCTCTGAGCACTCAACTCCATTTTCTTGAATATCTGTTGAACTGTCTGAAGCTCCACCTTGCGCTTTATCCCCCGTCTCTGACTTGTCTTGCAACATTAAAATTCTTCGTCAAAGACTACTTCTCTGCTGGTAAAGACGCTCTTTGTCTCAGGATCTCAAAGTCTGAAACTCTTGACTCCTTTGGTGAACCTGATGAAGATACACTTCTTAGACTTGGATATCAGTTTGTTCCTTTTTCTGACTATCAACCAAACTATACGTGGGGCAATCAAAAATCCATAAGGTTGAATAATCCACAGACTCCTCGTCATATCTCCTCTGGGATATGAAGATCAATGACTATTGATGGTGACCTGTTTACCAGATAACTCCATGATTCACCACCTCTACCCAAAATCCTTCTAACATGTCAGCCTGTAACCTGATATTGCGGGCGCGCTCTGTAAGTGTCCAATTTATGCGCTCTGTTACTCCATTCTGTTCTGATCGCCCTGAAATATTTAGCTGGTGTTCGATGCCCTTGTCAACTAAGTAAGCTTTGAATTCCGTGGAGGTATACTTGCCTCTATTGTCGGACCTCAAGATTTTCACCTTTCGTCTCTTCTGATTTTCCACCATATTTTTTCACTCCTTGAACTTTTGAAATACTTCCGATTTTTGCTTTAAGAAGTATACCTAAGCTCTCCTGAAGAGATCATCTGTGAATGCAGCATTGTACCTAGCACTCCCGATGAATGCTACTGGCGAAGGTCCCTACGCATCCGTGCGTATGAGATTTAGCAAGCTCTTTGTCTTGTGTTGTGATATAGAGAAAGCTACTCTACGCTGTTTACCAATGATGCAAAATTTACAAAGATCATGTTTGCAATATTGATACCTGGCAGATCACTCTTTTTGTGTAGGACTTGAAGACCTCACTCGCTCATGTGTCCAAGATGCATGTGTCAAAGCATTGTAGTATCTTTCTCTGTTCTTGCTGAAGTATCACCAATAATAATGCTTTCTGTCATCTTGTACAAGTTTGCAATCCGTTCTCCTTTGAGAATCATCATGGAGCACCTGGTAACTTTATGCCTCCATCTGCACCTGAAAACATACACGCTTGAGCTTCCAAAGCTCCCAACTAGAGAAGACTCTTCGTTAAATCTGGAACATGACGTACATTCGTGAGGGGGCGAACATTTTCATCAAACATTCTCATACAGATGTTGCCAGGACAGAGCCTCATCATAAGGCTAATAAGTACTGAACCACTTTTTTTTGGGGCACATGTAGTGCGCGCACCCCGAGTCAAGTAACTAAGCATCTGAGTATTTTCTCTTTCCTGATTCAGCCGTCAAGACATCATATGGATTCTCATCTACTTTTTCGACAAGATCGGCTTGATCAAACTTTCCACTGGGGCCATCAGAGTTCTTACCGCCTTTCTTCTTCAGCACGTTGTATTTCATATAATTCTTCTTGATGTGCCCTGCTTTCTTGCAAAAATAGCAAGCAAAAAATGTTAGAAGCCTTTGGATCGCTTTTGGGTCCACTATTCTTTGCTCTACACCTTTGGCCCTTGACAACAGTCCTGAGGCCTCCTCTGTAGAGTTTGTCTTTTTCATTAGCTCGTTTTTATGGAGCATTTGTCGGACATCTTCTAACTCTAAGGTATTCTTGCCATACATGATGGTGGTCGCCAAGTGGACATAACTTGATGGAAGAGAAGAGAGTAATAGAAGAGTTTTATCTTCTTCTAACTTAATCTCTAGAGCCAACAAGTTGCTTAAAATCCTATTAAAAGTAGTAAGATGTTGTAGAATAGGCGTACTTTCTTTCATCCGAAGATTGTATAACTGCTTCTTCATGAAGAGCTTGTTCGACACTTTGTCATGTAAAAGCTCTCCAGGTTACACCAAATACTAGCAGTTGGCTCCTCGTTTATGACGTTGTAGAGAATCTCGTCTGATAGGCTTAGTATAATCGTCGCTTGCTTTTGCATGAAAGTCGATGTCGTTTCACTCATCATCATCCATCTTCGATGGCTTCTTCTCAATACCAAAAAGGGCTTGTGTGTACACTCCTTTACAAGCAACGACGTTAGTCACAACTTCCACAATAAGAAGTTGGACTCACCTCGAACTTGATTGTCGTGGTCGTCTTGCTACCCATTGCTCTGATATCAATTATTGTTAATCAATGCTGATACAACAACAGAGAAACACCGAGTTGAAGACTCCGCATCAGAAACGTAGAAGATTTTCCACTAACAAGCATTTGAGACTAATCACCACACAACAAAAAAAAACACCAGATTTAATGTGGTTCGGGAAGAGTACCTACGTCCACGAGGAGGAAGGGAGAAATTTTATTGAAAACAGAAAAGAAAATACAAGAGTTACAATGGAATCTCTCTCACAACTCTCAATGGTGAAATCTGAATTTTTCTTAAATTCTTGACTTGCCTTCAAAGGCCACCCCAAGGGGTTTATATATAGGCACCAAGGATAATCTGAATCTAACTCAAAACTTTAACAATCCAATCAGCACCGCCTTAGAGAAAGAAGGGAACCCGAATTTAATCCAAACTGGAAATAGAGCTAGATTTGAAAACTGTCAGAACCCGACTCTAGTTGACTAGGTCTTAGTATAAGTCGACTAATATCATGTATGTATTAGTCGACTATACCCATTTATTAGTCGACTACTCTGACAAAATCTGAGAACTCCAACTCTATGTTGGCCAACACTAGTCGACTATATTCAAGTATAAGTCGACTAGGCTAAATCATAAGTCGACTAATAAGACCTATATTCGACTTATAACTTGCACAAATCTTGTACACGCCTGTGCTTTGATCTCTGAAGCTTGTAACACCTTCACCTATACCTGTATTCTAATCCAATGAATCACTCAAAATACTAACAACATAGACACGGAATGGGAAATTGGTACGACACGGTCACGCGACAGGGTAATTTCTTAAAAGTAGGATAAGGGAACATGATGATGTGATACTAAAATATATAGAGAATATATAGAAATCAAAAGAGGAAGTGCATGTATACCGGCATTCATATATAGTTACATACATATGTAAATATGCTCCTCAATTTTGTATAGCGTAGCTCAATGTATTAGGCTTCTTATATTGAAAGACATTTAAATTTATCATAGCTTCATGCAAATCAATATTTTGGCATATTTTTTCTGCTATGGTCTTTGATATATACATGAAGCTGAATAAATATATCAAACATGTAATGGGAAGAAGTGTAGAGAAATGTATGACACATCAAAGAAGTGACAACAAATATCTTAAACTAAAAAACTTTAGTATCTAATTAGGAACACTTTAGAAGCGTCTGAGAAGTGTCCAAAGAATGTCGCTGTCCGACACGGGTGTCAGAGGGTTACAACTCCATGGTAGAAGTGTCCGTGCTATCTTGTTGTCAAGCAATTCTAGCAAAGGTGTTAATTTACTTTTTATAATAAAATGTGTGACAGCCTTTTGTAAACTTTGTGAAACCTTATTTGGAGCCCTTTTCTTTTTCATCTGTACTCAAGTTGCCAACCTTCCTAGATGTGACTTGGCTCTGCTGGTGGTGCGGCGTTATTATCGAATTAGCAGAAGCTCTCTGCAGATGCCACTATAGTACTTTGGCGTCCTACTATGGTCGGGAAAAAAACTTCTGTTTGATTCCTGCTTATACGTACAAGCTGTGACTTGTTAACTCTTGTAAAAATAAATTACTGTATCTGTCAAGATCTAGAGAGTTCTAGCTAACAATGTAACTTTCTAAATTTCTAAGCTGCCAGTATATTCATTGCTTCCATTGCTCTTTGGTTCATAATTTCACTTCGCTTGAGCTGAAAATATGTTTACACCATTTCATTGTGTAGGATCATCCTTGTTTCTGAATTTCTGCAAAATTAGTCTGGCAGTGGTTATGGCAATGGATCTATTTGCCACTTCATATGAAATCATTGGGGGTTTGTCAGTTTTCACGAATTTGAACTATGTCTACTGTGCTGCATATATGTCCGAAACCTAATGTTAGATCATATTGCGCCACCATTTGGTATGCCTAATAGTTATGTGGAATGACAATTGTGTCTGTAGTTGGTTATCATTGACCATAACTCTTCTACCATCTTTGAAACAAAATCAAAATTATTGGTATCATAGAGAGCCTATTGTTTTCACTATCGTTATCTTTTTCATCATATTAAATCTTTCAAACAATATACTTGTCTAAGTTTCATTATTCTCTTTCTAATATGGACAGGTTTGTGCAAGGAAGAGGAAAACTTTTGTTCTCACAGACGAGGGATCTGTGTTTGCCTTTGGGTGGATGGGTTTGGAAGCCTGGGCTTTTCCGATCGGGGTGCTCAGATAAAGTTATGAAACCACGAGTCCTTGAAAATTTGCGGTCTCATTATATCTCTCAGATCAGCACCGGTCTCTACCACACCGTTGCTGTTACCAACAAGGGTGTGGTTTTTGGGTTTGGGGACAATGAGAGACAACAGCTAGGGCAGGAGTCAATACGAGGGTGCCTGAAGCCAACAGAAATTATGATGAATAGGACAATGGATGACATGGCTATTGAATCACAAAGCAGTTGAGCCTGAGGATAACATTTGATTTCCATGAGGTGCGTATGTTGTAGTTTTATTCTGTAGAATGATTTATGTTGATCCCTTAAATTACGTGTAATTATCGGAAACTTTTATCCATGTATACTTTAGAGCGAGATGTTCAAATGTTGTTGTAGTTATTTGCAGATATGTTTTATTATTTGAAATGAAATTGTGAATCTTAATGTGTTGAGATAAATAAAGTGACTGAGCTATGCCCTGTCAATATTGAAGGACAGTTTACATTGCAAGTGTAACAACCTCTGCATTATCATAGCTGTGATTTTTACAGAATAGTTTATTTTTCAAGAAAACAATATCTTAAGCTATTAACTAATGGTGAAAGGATTCTTTCAGACTACTAGTCAGAAGAATTCTTTTGTCTTTACGCGAGTGAATTGCTGGTTTATAGCTCTGATATTCCTCAGAAATTGAAACATTGGTGCTTGCATTTAACATCTTCAGACTTGTATAATTGTGCATATGAAGAAACTACTGCAATGTGAATGAAAAGTTGAACAATCAGATACATGGATTTGATAGGTTGATGCGTAGTTCAAATGATAAATAGTTCTCGTTCTCCTTCTCCTTCACTACTATCGGTGTTGCCATTGTAGCCCAGGCATTTTGTTCTCTGCTTTTGAAGTTGTTAAATGTGGCCTATGTGCGCTCTGCTTGGGGAACAATATAATGTTCTTGATTTCGCTGACTTGGCAAGTATCATAGGATGTTGTCAGTTAATTTTTGTAGAGATTTATCAGACTTAGTGGTTCTTGTAATCTCGAGATTTATAAGGAAAACTCTAATTTCGAGATTTGTAAGGAAAACTCTAACTAATTTCGACTTGTGTTTCAAAGTGTAGCTCATGATTTCACCTGACTACTCGCTGTCTCTTTCTTGCCTGGTTTTTCCCAAAGTGCAGCTCATAATACTCAGAAATATGAATATTGGCACACAAAGAATTGATTAAGGCACACCAATTAATTATAAGAGTTGTCATTATTCTTTTAACACTTTTATTCCAAATTGATAAGTCTAAAATTTTTTTTTTTCCTTTCCTCCGCCTCATGCTCCTCCTTCCGTGCCTCAACAACCAGCCCCCCACAACCCCCAGACAACCACCAACAATGTCAAAATCAAAACCAAAACCAAAATCTCAAACACCCCCACCACCACCACCCCCCCCCTGGGGGTGGGGTGGGCGGAACGGGGAAAGAGATGACAAGAGGTATTTTGAAAATATTTTAAAAAATTGATGGGTGTCTTAATCAATTTCGTGTGTGTATTAATGTTTTGTGCCAATATTCATGCCTAATATTCAGTCGTCAGTTTTAATTGTCCTTCTCTGTCCAATCTTAACATGCAACCTTTTACCCTTTGAAGCGTAACTGAGAGCAAGACAGGAGGTGGAGATAATAGGTTACTTATTGATCTGGTCATGGAAAATACAGAGTTGATGAGGCGTGGAGACTCGCCACAATATCTCTACATATGACGGTTCTCCATCACAGAGACTGTTAACATAGACGGTGCCAGATGAAGAGCTTATCAAGATGACAGGCGTTGGTAGCAGAAATGGTTACGTTTGAGATTGCAGAGGAAAGCTGGCGGTTCTTTCACGCAAATAGGAAAGCTGTGATTTATGAGAGGCTAACAAGTTTGTGGGGGTCAAAAATGTTTGATGCATCAACCTCTCGTCGTTGTTGAGTCAGTGTCCAATCTCTTGACCCAACTCTACAAGGTTTTGTGGGAATTTAGATCCTAATTACACGTGCTAATTATAATCCTTTGGTTTGCACTTAAACTTTCGAGAGTAGAGATCCGCAAGAGTCGCACTAATTGCAGGTACACCTACTATCCAACGGATACAGGCCCCACATCCGTGTGATACATGAACTCACAGATGCCAGCTTGGTTGATCGTTGACCGCTGGTGCCTGCGACCAAAAATCGCGTCCGAAGAGCTCACGGTCAGACGCTTGAATTTTTTCCATGTGTTCTTGATTTCGACTCGGCCGTTGTTTTCTAAGAGCACTTCCGGCAGAGGCTTTTCGCCCATGCAATTGGGTGGGGCTTACGCATGTTTTTGTCAAAAGAATCACCCGCAAAAGGTGGAGGTTGTTCAAAATGATGGGCCCAACCCTGCACGACTAGGACAGTAGGCACATCTTGCCTGACCCTCTGTGCAGTCACTATTGGTGGCTTTACCCAATTGCCTGAGCAAAAGCCCCTTGCGCTGGAAGTGCTTTAATCCACTCGCCGACCTAACAAAATCGACTGTTTTTCTCCGTGTTCTGTACTCTTTTCTGTGGGAAAAAAAATGGAAACAGAGAGCGATTGATCTGTTGAACAGAAGACTAGCTAGAGTCCTAGTTGTTCAGATGAATGAAAACAAAAGGGCTACGAAATTTTGATGTGGGTTTAGATTGTTTTATGGCCTTCATTTCTCGGGGCGTGCATGTCATTTTCCGACAAATAGACGTCACAAGCTATTGTTAGGCAACCGGCAATTTCTAATTGGCTATTATTTGTAGGAAGAGAGGGAGGAAGTCAACAAGAACAAGAAGCCAAAGAATCAGCAGAATCAGCAGCAGAACGATCGACCGGTCCGCAGTGGCGTAGCCAGGATTTCAAAGTTGGGGGGCATAAAATAACATGCAATAATATCAAA
Source organism: Agave tequilana (assembly GCA_038442645.1). Classification (NCBI taxonomy): domain Eukaryota; kingdom Viridiplantae; phylum Streptophyta; class Magnoliopsida; order Asparagales; family Asparagaceae; genus Agave; species Agave tequilana. The sequence goes on from JAVJIF010016150.1 coordinate 68,992, forward strand.
ATTGTAAGGATATTTAATACTAAATAATAATGATTTTCTTTCTAAAATACTAGGAGAAAGGAGGGGTAGTCATCTTTACCCATACAAGGTTGACAATGACCTTTCTGTAAATATGCTCTTCTTTTCCTATCTTACTCTTTAGGAGAAGTGCCTTTATCATATATTACTTTTCTTAATCCAGGATCCGCTGAAAGTTCTTCTAAATTAGTCTCAATGCGTCTCTGTTTTAACGAAGGTTCAGATTCTTTGTCAATTGTTGAAGTGTTTGGGCACTTGGGCGCAAGTTGATTAACACTTTCTCCTGTACTTGAACAGTTGAACTTTCATTTGGTTTTGATTTTCTTATAAGAAATTTGTCCATTCCTACAAACATATCATATGTGTTCTCAATTTCATGGTTGTTATCTTATAATCCAAACATAAGCATAATGAAAATATGAAATTTACTATTGATAATCAATTCAATAACTTCAAGAAATAAAAAACCCTTCAATTAGAAGCATGGTACTTACTGTAAACTGTGTCTATGAATGGTAGACTCTTCTCCGCCTCCTAAAAGGAGATCCCTCTGCAAATAAAGTATGCAATGCAACATCAGTTTTCAAATTGCGCAGACATTTCCAAAGAGTAATCGACTATTATTGGGTATTAGTCAACTAGGTCAAGATAAGCTCAAGTGACAGGTTTCTGGATAACTGAACCAAGTCGACTACAACTTCTTTATAAGTCGACTAGTCCAGTGATGAGTCGACTAGGGGAAATGGGTTAGTCGACTACAAGGGTCTATTAGTCGACTATATATTCTGTCAAGTCGACTAATGGACAAACAGAGAGTTGGTATCAAGTGAGACGCAGGATTAGTCGACTATGGCTTTGGTCAAATCGACTACATAACGTATTAGTCGACTAAAAGGGACTATAAGTCGACTAACAGGGAAAATGTGGGTTTTTTTCTTGCGGGCCCGGGGGGGCACGTGCCACCCTGTGCCACCCCCTGGCTCCGCCACTGCCGGTCCGGTCGACCGTCGTGCACCAACGTGCACAGGGTGTAGCGGTCGACTGGACCCGGTCGACCGCAGAAGGAGAGCGGTCGACCGCCCGGTCGACCGACTGAAAGTGCCTAACTCTCGGTTAGGCACGGTCGATCGGCACGGTCGACCAGTGCCTGGGTCGGTCGACCGACCGGTCGACCGACAGACGGGTTCGGGCTGTTTCGGGAAATTTGCTGAATTGAAAATCAGCCCAAATTGAAAACTGATTCTTATGGTTTCCTTGGGTATATGAGAGAGGCAGAGCTCTCTTCATTATAGTAATGCTTGAAAAGCATGTAATGCTTGCAAATTGTAATTGATTATCAAATCAATAGAAATCTCTCTTCCTTGCCCCGAGGACGTAGGCGAAATTGGCCGAACCTCGTTAAATTCGTGTGTTTGGTTTTCTTCTCAGTTTTAATTGTTCTTTGTTGTTGGTAGTAATTCTTCTTGCATCTTGGCTCAAGGGTTTCTTCTACGTGGTTGTTGTTTCGGCGCACAACATTATTATTGTTTTCTGTTTTTTTTCATCTAAATTAAAAAAGGTGTTTAGATTAACACTTTTTTTTTTCTTTTTTTTTTCTTTGGACTTGAGTTTGCATAAAAAGCTTATAATAATACAGCCATTTTTACTAGATTGTAACTCAACAATTCTGGTCAAATTCGGACTAGGTAATCAGGTTAATTGGCCTCATTGTCGCCCTTGTTTATACACTAATTATTTTTGCATATTATTATAGATTAAATCTGTTTTTTTTTTGTATTTATTACTTGTACTGCATTTCTCTTTTCTCTATTACCCTGGACTAATTTAATAATTAAAGGGCCCTGTTGATGAGTTCAAGCTTTCATCAGTCTTCACGCCTTTCACACCAAGCTTGTACAAGAGATGCATGTCCCTCTCCAAATAATTATTGAACATAGCGATAAGAGAGATAGATAGATTAGGGTAAGTAATCAAGGATTATTATCAGAATATGTCATTTGATGATCCCTCCCAAAGAAATGTCACATGTGCTTAGGGTTGCGAACGGCCCGGGTAGACCCGCTTACCCGCGCGGGCCCGCCCCGGGTTGGCACGGACACGGCACGGCCCGGGCCACCGAGGGGCCGAAGCTGGGCAAGGCTGGGCTGACTTGCCCTAGTAGGTTTGGAGGGTATTTTGCAATTTTTTTTTTTGCAAACCCCTCCCAAACGGCGAGGCTTGTTTTAAAAACTTGTGTGTTTGCTGGAGTTCAAACTCAAGACCACCAACACTCCACTTCAGTGCACTAAACATAATACCAAATAGGGGGTTGAAAAAAATATATTTATTATAAGTTTTAATTTTTTTTAATTTATCCGGGCCCCCGGCCCAACCCGGCTGGGTACTCGGACCGTGGTCGAGTCCCCCAGACGGGGCCTAGGCCGAGCCGTCGGCCTTTTACGGGTGGGCGTGGGCTTGGCCTGGCCTGGTCCTTGACCCGACAGGTTCGGGCCGGGGCGGCCCGTTTTCGTATCCCTACATGTGCTTCTGATATTTCTCTTTGTGCTCCTCAACTTTTTTTAGTGTGTACGTGGGCCTATAGAACCCCTCTCGTTTCATTAATAAGTTTTTAATGAAATCAATTCTGAAAATACATCAAAAAGAACAACATATCCTCTTGATACTAGAAAGCTTCGCCGCACATGCAGATGCTAGAGAAGAGAGAGCAAAAAGTACACCGATCATAAAAGAAACATGTAACAAAAGAACGGATCCATCGTGATATAAAATACAGACGCATCCTGTAGCAAAAGTCAAAAGTAACATGAGAACAAAAAATCAGGGCTCCTCGATGCCTACCGTCCACATGTCCTCTGAATCAATATCGAGCCCTCTATCACATGTGACTTCTGAATGACTGTCAGAACCCTCCCCGCCACTATCCGATCAAGTATTTTATATGCTGCCTCCCAGCTCCGCCTGAAAGGAGATTGTCGTGAGCCCCTCAACTTTTTCTATTTAGTTTTATAGCAATATAAAAAGTGTAGAGAAGTCACATCCAGAGATTTGGAGTTCAAGAATGGACCCCTTGATAATAATATAATATTTGCATTCTGACTCTTAGTATTAGTATTTTTTAATTACATTGATATTCATATTCTATTCTAATTACAAGAAAAGAGCTTGATAGTCTCATTGATCTCTCTTATAAACAGTTGCAACTATCTATCATGAACATTCCAGCCCCCAGGCTGCCAATTCCCACTTGATCATGTTACTAGGTGTATATAATAATTCCTTTTTATAGCATAATACTGAGTACAAAGTACAACAAGCTTTGTCAGTCACAGAAAAAGTAAAGCTTAACTTGAACAATTTAAAGTTAATAGTATTTTTTTTTTTAGAAAACTTTATCAGGTTGTACATAAGTTACTAATATAATTCTATACTATTTCCCCAAAACTTTGATAATTTTTCTATTAGGCTTTTTGATCTTTTGAGTCATGTTAAAACAGAACAATTTTTTTTTTTTTTTTTTTTTTTTTTTTTTTTTTTTTTTTTTTTTTTTTTTTTTTTTTTTTTTTAAGGTTTTGCCTTGCAGAAAGGGTCAAGTGTCAGGTAGATTGGCCCCAAATACTTGAAGGGACAAATTGGTGTTCTTTGACATTATCAGAGTTTGGCACTAACTCTCTTGTTTTATTGAACTTTGAACTTTGCAAAAAGTCTTGTACTATTCTAAATTTCATGGAGAATCTCCTGTTCTAAAGATATTCCTTTTATAGAATTTAAGATAGAACGGGATGTTTTCTCCCAGCTCTTAATAATATTGATTATTTATCAAAACTAATTTATATTCAGAGCGTGATAAATGGTGATAAATAATGTAACGGTCTCAGTTTTTATAATCAGCTATTTACATAGAAATATTCAGTTCTATTCTAATTTTGACAGCATCTCTTCTGTAATTAGTACAATGCACTGTATCACAATTATATAATTTCGACCACAATCAGCTTGCTTATCACATTCTCGATATCACAGTCTCAGTTATCAATCATCATAATATATGTAAGCTCGAAGTACCCCTCTCGGCATCCTCAATCCAAACACAATAATCATGGACAACCAACACATATATCTCCATGCATAAGCAAAAATCAAACTATCTAGTTTATAAGTCTTACTCATATTACATAGCATACATATCAAGTTTGGTGTTTATATACAAGGTTAAAACTATTCCTAGGTGACATTATATAAATAAAGTTCAAGAGTTGGATTTTCCATGTAGTTTTCAAAAGAGTCGGATTCTCCTTTGCTCTTATCTTAACCTGAAAATATTGTTTATATAAAAGGTGAGCTCAATAGCCTAGTAAGTAAAGTCATGTAAGAAATCCATAGAGTAGTATACATATAACAATACGAAACATGATTTGTGTAAAAGATAATAAACATGAACATGAATTGAATAAGATAAAAATGAGCTCGATGATACAATAAAAATAAATCGAACTGAATGGTATTCAAGTGATACGATTCATCAATCAAGAAAGTACAATTTACTTTGCTATTCATTTTATTATTCTCTTGTGATAATATTCAATATTTCATCGGATGTATATTATCTAATTTCATCTTAGTACTTAGCACATAAAAACTCATGACATATCAAGTAGTCATTTTATTATCTTTTTTGCTCACTGAACACATGATAGAATACTTTTCATTTCATTACATTTACACACACATATATCTCACAAACACGACACATACGACATGCAATGCAGGCATGCACATTTTCCTCCCGTTCTCCTCCCCAATCACCTTCCTACACATACACAGGTTTTCTTGAGAGAGACTTTCTCACGCGAAGACCGTGAGAAAATTATATAAGAGCGATCATGTAGATGATCTGAACCTTTCATCAATACGATCCGAACCGTTCATCTTAATCAGACATGTTTCCTATGCTGATCCTATGTGTCATGTAACGGTCCCAGTTTTCATAAATTCCAAATAACAAGAATATTCTTTTAAACTAATAGATTATCGTAATCATCTCCAAATTCTTAAAATTTCGACAGCACTTCCTTTGTAAATACCGACATGCCCAAATATACATTTCATTATATAATAATTTCGACCAACAACAGCCCACTTATTCTCAATTCAAACATGTAGATCAAAGTCAACAATCGCCCATGCAATCATAAATATTATTTCGGCTCACCACGGCCTGCTAATTCTCCAAATAATAATTTCGGCTTGACATCGCCTACTTATATGAAACAAAAGAAACATATGTCCGAGAGTACACCTCTCGGAATCCACAATATAAACAGATCTAATTATAACTCTAACACATCACCATAATTACAATCTAACTTACTTCATATATATCCATCTCCCAAACTTACATAAGGTATCAGTATACATCAAGTAGGATTTCAACAGGAACTAAATTACAATCATTAATAATAAACTTCTCAACAAATGCCTACATCTGAAGCTGGTCTTCTGACACTGCGACCTGAAACATAAAACTGGGAGGGAGTGAGCTCGACAGCTCAGTGAGAGAGAATCAAGGTGAATCAAAGAAGGAAAATACAATTAAGGGGCGTGTTTCTTTCTTCAACAATTTTAGAAAGTACAGATGAACAAATGAAACGAAGAGGGAGCAATATCTTATAATGAATGATTAACACAAAGATCCAAATAATCTATGTGACAGTCTGACTTCTCTCAGTTATTATAACTTACGCATGGTTCTATTTTAAGTACTTTTAACACATATCATCACATAACTCATATCTCATACATTAGGTACAACCAATCAAAATCGAAGTTTCATGGGGGGTAAGTATATGTCTCGGTAATACAATATCACAATATCACCCTATATCATCTAAAATATAATTTATCCATATGAATAATGCGATCACACATAATCATACTACACTTCACGATATTCTCATATCATACTTAGAGATATGCACAACACACATGATACACATGCATATACAGCCACAGTGAAGTGTGAGAATCCCAGTCTTCTCCCTCCTACCGGCTCCCGCACGGCCCCTTCCTCCTATATATATGTATTTGTATGTATATACAACAATAACACTATCTTCCCCCTCCTACCGGTTCTCGCACGGCCCCTTCCTCCAATATATATATATATATAACAATAACACCGTCTTCCCCCCTCCTACCGGCTCCTGCCCGGCCCCTTCCTCCAATGCAAAAGATGAAACAAACATATACACACACATTCGAAAGCACAAAAAATGATTTCGTCACAATACGAACACCAACCCCTTTATTGCACTTTACCTTTTAGCTTGACACTAATGTCCATTAACATCCATATATGACACACCATATGTGTATATACATATATATGAGTTACCAGTTAATACTGTAGTGATCTATGTATCTCAATTTAATGAGTCAGCTTCTCATTTACTTTGTTAAGTATTAGCCTCTTGAGTTGTGCTACTAGCACATCAACATTCAATTATGTAACATATAACCATGATCGTAAATTTTACAATGCATACACGTCATGGAGATCAATTCATCAACAAAACAAATACTAAAATTGTTGCTTGAGGGCAAAGATAATTGTCACGTAGGTATACAACTTTCTAGTTATGTTCATGTGACATCCCCATCAATTTCATATATATGCAACGTACATCATGGTTGTAAACAATCATCACTTAGATGTGGGTGCACAGTGTATCAATAACCATATGAAGAATAAGCAATATCAACAAGTTATCTATTATGAGAAACTCTTATAATAATTTACACCCGTGTATCAGTAATAATATTGGATTTCTATTCACATCAACGCGCCCGATCTTTCATTCATACGTCTAACATCACTAGTTTCTTAACGCTCATATGTCTAGTATGGTTCCGTCGAAACTCCTAATACCATAATTATTCGGTCAGTTAGTTAATTAATGACTACCAATATGATTAGATAATTCATTACCAACCTTGATTCCCGACTTCGTAATTAACAGTTTCCGTTCTGATGATTTTTATAACTGTCACTTACGTAACTATTGATTTCCAATCTCACAATTTAATGCGAAGTGTCCTCTATGGACACCAACATCAATGATATAATCTACTCAAGCTTAAAATTCACATATTTATGAGGCAATATGAGAAGATACAGTTTTCTTAGCTCACAGCCATGTGGTATCCACTCTATATTTCTTCGTAGTCTTCTATTGCATCAATTTATAGTTAACCATCAATATTAGATCTTTCTTCCTATTGAGAAAGTAATTAGCTATTGTTCATAGCCAGGGTAATCAACGAAGTATTGTTTAAATAAACGCTTGGAAGGACTCCTGCAGCCTTATTACCTATATATGATGAGTTTATGAATCAAGACCTTCGCATATAATATTTAGAAAACTAAATCTCATAAACTTGAGAACTTATTGCCTAGAAATTGATTTTGAAGAATATCTCACCATTATGGTATACTTCGATGATTTACGTGCACTGGGCTATAGAAATAAAGATACTGAGACACCCTATATAAACAATACATTGCTCTAACCGTTTCAGAATTTGCCTCCCAGCAGCTCAAGTCTAAAACATAAATGCCTGGGGTGACGTGAGTATCATGTTAATTCTTATAGACAAGTAGTATGATAATTCATTTACAATCTCCCCCTTTATACCCTTCTATCGCAGTACTCCCAACTTATGAATATTGTCAATAAGATTTCTAGCCTAATCCTATTCCAAAATCATAGAGTCAGAAACCACAGTCCTATTAGCTCGGGACTGTGAGTCGTAGACCGGCAACACTGGATAGTGTTATTAATTTATAACAACATGCGTTATTAAAACTTATTTCTTATTATTGAAAATTATAATACTTGCCATCTGCCATAATCCTTCGTTATCCTGAACCTCTTGAATCTCGCTTCTAAATCATGTGCGGAAGGAGAGATGGTTCGAGTAATTCTTCCAGTTGCCTTCCTTTTTCCCTTTGCCATTAGGATTTGTGTTAGTCCTACCAATTGATTGGATCTATAATTCATCATATCAGAATGTGCTCGACATACCCAAGTGTATCAATACCTCTAAGCATGTCAGATTTTCTAAGTATCTGGGCGAATACAACAGTAATTATTTAATGATGCAGATATGCCCAACAATATACCTACCTGAACTTGAAATAATATAATACAAGGATAAGAGCTCTTCAGGAGAATATTGTTTTATGCTGAGCTCAGAGAATTCTAATCTAGTGCTATTGGATCCAGAGCACCACTTGATCTAGCACCAAGACTCTGAAATTTATATAAAATCTGATAGGGGGGTTCTATGTCATTTCACTAGCTACACTGAAAATTTAACAAAAATTATTACGTCAAGAATATATCGAGTCATAACCTACCAATTTTTTAGAATAAGTATCGTCGCCCCAAAACACAATACACTTTACTGCCACTAGGCACAAGTAGTAAAATCTTTCAGGCCTTTTAACTTCTTTCTAATTATTTACGAGGACAGATCCTGGGGTTACCTCTTAAATAGAAACAAGTATATAAAATTTATGAAACATCAACATTCATTATTAGGAGCGTAATCAGTTCTGAGCTTGGCGCAACATGCCTTTCTATTTATTCTAAAATTCTCATGGGCCTCCCCTTAAATGGTACTTCATAAGGAGGAAACTAATTTTCGACATGATTTATGTTTTCCTTTGTTTCCCAAAGGATTCCTAACGTCCAACCAATGCAGGTTTAAGATTCATGTACTTAGAGATACTATCACCTTTCTAATAGTCTATTAGATGACATTTATAATTGAGTTAACTAGTAAAAGAAAAATTCAGAAACTCCTCAATCATAAAGAAAATTCTGCAACTTAAGAATCTTGACTAGCCGGTCTTATTTTGACGATAACTTTCAGTACAGACCCTCAATTGGGACACCGCAAAAGCCGTTGGAAAGTAACTTCGATTATATTTCCAACGATATATTATATGATCAGTTTTATCTAACTAAACTATTTCAGATATACAGAAACTTCTCAGCTATGAGTGAGTTCTGCAGCAGGACAGTTTCAACCAACATGCAATGTTTTTAAAATAACTTGAGGTGCAGATATCCGATTAGGACATGGTATGAACCTTAGAAAGTAGACTCGATTGTCTTTCCAACGGTATATAATATGATATAATATAACCTAACATACGGATGAACTGAGCCCAAATTTACAGAGCCATTCTGTTTAACAGATTTCTGCACATATTAGAAAGGTTCTCTACTTTGCTCTAGATGATGATTTGTCCAGAAATTTTTACAAAAAAAAATATAGGGGAAATGTAGATTAAATGCTGCTTTAAATGACAGGAATTAATCACTACATAACATGAGGATTTCTCTGAAATTGAGAAAATGAATAGGTTTAGATCTAGATGAAATCTCCTTCACCTAGATTTTCTTCTCTTCGACATGGCTGTGCCTCCGCTCCTCCTCTTGTGTGCGCGCGCAGATCAGATCCAGAGAGGGAGAGAAAGAGTAGAGAGGAAAAAGAAAGGGAGAGAAATAGGGTGCTTGAAATCAAGATGGTTTTTTTTTTTTATTTGGGTTCCTAGGGTTTCTTTCTCCATGGAGAAACCTCTCTAGGATGAGGATGAAGACATAAAAGTTCTCTTGACTCTTTCAAGAGTCAAACCCCCAAAATATTACAAGTTTGCCACCCCTTTCATCCAAGTGTCCACTCCCCCAAATCAAGAAGTTCTAGGCCCTTGATCTCCCCTCTCATGCATACCTACTCCCTCCACTAAAAATATAATATATAAAATTGTCATGAATGTATTTTCTTGGTAAATACATGTATTTCAAGTATAACACTAGTATTTCATCTCATTGAAATACTAGTTACATAATAATCATGGTATAGGTATATTCATATATACCACTAGATATTCCCAAAATTAAATTAAAAATCATTACACACTCAATTAACATAATAATTCGAGATTTATATTTTTAATCAAGGTTTAAAAATTCGGGGTGTTACATTCTACCCTCCTTACAAAAGTTTCGTCCTCGAAACTTGCTACCTGAAGTGAGTAAGCATAAAACTTTGCATTTCTCTTGTATATCACAAAATCTTTCTTTGATGCAATATCTTTCTCAATCATTCTCTTCAAGATTCATTATTTCTTGATCAATTCTATACTATGTCCTTACGATCCAAATTAATCTTGACCCACTTGATATTTTTTTTCATTCCCTTACTCCAGTGTCCCATACCACTGGCAGCTCATACTGAGGGCCCACACCCTAGCAGAGCACATCCGAATTATGGCATGTGGGTACCATAATCCGAACATAAGGCAGTGATCAAATATCTCGTAGTTCGGGATCAATCATACACGTAAGAACTCCTACTCCCCTTAAACCAATCATAACAACAACATTCAACATACATACAAAAAAATTATCATGCATATCAATCACAACAATCAGTCCTACCAATCCAATCCTCCTTCTACGATACTTATTCTAAGTCTATCCTCATTCTATATCCTGCGCTCTGATACCAACTGTAACGGTCCCAGTTTTCATAAATTCCAAATAACAAGAATATTCTTTTAAACTGATAGATCATCGTAATCATCTACAAATTCTTAAAATTTCGACAGCACTTCCTTTGTAAATACCGACATGCCCAAATATACATTTCAATATATAATAATTTCAACCAACAACAGCCCACTTATTCTCAATTCAAACATGTAGATCAAAGTCAACAATCGCCCATGCAATCATAAATATTATTTCGGCTCACCACGGCTGCTAATTCTCCAAATAATAATTTCGGCTTGACATCGCCTACTTATATGAAACAAAAGAAACATATGTCCGAGAGTACACCTCTCGGAATCCACAATATAAACAGATCTAACTATAACTCTAACACATCACCATAATTACAATCTAACTTACTTCATATATATCCATCTCCTAAAACTTAAATAAGGTATCAGTATACATCAAGTAGGATTTCAACAGGAACTAAATTACAATCATTAATAATAAACTTCTCAACAAACGCCTACATCTGAAGCTGGTCTTCTGACACTGCGACCAGAAACATAAAACTGGGAGGGAGTGAGCTCGACAGCTCAGTGAGAGAGAATCAAGGTGAATCAAAGAAGGAAAATACAATTAAGGGGCGTGTTTCTTTCTTCAACAATTTTAGAAAGTACAGATGAACAAATGAAATGAAGAGGGAGCAATATCTTATAATGAATGGTTAACACAAAGATACAAATAATCTATGTGACAGTCTGACTTCTCTCAGTTATTATAACTTACGCATGGTTCTATTTTAAGTACTTTTAACACATATCATCACATAACTCATATCTCATACATTAGGTACAACCAATCAAAATCGAAGTTTCATGGGGGGTAAGTATATGTCTCGGTAATACAATATCACAATATCACCCCATATCATCTAAAATATAATTTATCCATATGAATAATGCGATCACACATAATCATACTACACTTCACGATATTCTCATATCATACTTAGAGATATGCACAACACACATGATACACATGCATATACAGCCACAGTGAAGTGTGAGAATCCCCGTCTTCTCCCTCCTACTGGCTCCCGCACGGCCCCTTCCTCCTATATATATGTATTTGTATGTATATACAACAATAACACCGTCTTCCCCCCTCCTACCGGTTCTCGCACGGCCCCTTCCTCCAATATATATATATATATATATATATATATATATATATATATATATATATATATATATATATATATATATATATTATATATATATATATATAACAATAACACCTTCTTCCCCTCCTACCGGCTCCTGCCCGGCCCCTTCCTCCAATGCAAAAGATGAAACAAACATATACACACACACATTCGAAAGCACAAAAAATGATTTCGTCACAATACGAATACCAACCCTTTATTGCAGTTTACCTTTTAGCTTGACACTAATGTTCATTAACATCCATATATGACACACCATATGTGTATATACATATATATATGAGTTACCAGTTAATACTGTAGTGATCTATGCATCTCAATTTAATGAGTCAGCTTCTCATTTACTTTGTTAAGTATTAGCCTCTTGAGTTGTGTTACTAGCACATCAACATTCAATTATGTAACATATAACCATGATCGTAAATTTTACAATGCATACACGTTATGGAGATCAATTCATCAACAAAACAAATACTAAAATTGTTGCTTGAGGGCAAAGATAATTGTCACGTAGGTATACAACTTTCTAGTTATGTTCATGTGACATCCCCATCAATTTCATATATATGCAACGTACATCATGGTTGTAAACAATCATCACTTAGATGTGGGTGCACAGTGTATCAATAACCATATGAAGAATAAGCAATATCAACAAGTTATCTATTATGAGAAACTCTTATAATAATTTACACCCGTGTATCAATAATAATATTAGATTTCTATTCACATCAACGCGCCCGAGCTTTCATTCATACGTCTAACATCACTAGTTTCTTAACGCTCATATGTCTAGTATGGTTCCGTCGAAACTCCTAATACCATAATTATTCGGTCAATTAGTTAATTAATGACTACCAATATGATTAGACAATTCATTACCAACCTTGATTCCCGACTTCGTAATTAACAGTTTCCGTTCTGATGATTTTTATAACTGTCACTTACGTAACTATTGATTTTCAATCTCACAATTTAAAGCGAAGTGTGCTCTATGGACACTAACATCAATGATATAATCTGCTCAAGCTTAAAATTCACATATTTATGAGGCAATATGAGAAGATACAGTTTTCTTAGCTCACAGCCATGTGGTATCCACTCTATATTTCTTCGTAGTCTTCTATTGCATCAATTTATAGTTAACCATCAATATTAGATCTTTCTTCCTATTAAGAAAGTAATTAGCTATTGTTCATAGTCAGGGTAATCAACGAAGTGTTGTTTAAATAAACGCTTGGAAGGACTCCTGCAGCCTTATTACCTATATATGATGAGTTTATGAATCAAGACCTTCACATATAATATTTAGAAAACTAAATCTCATAAACTTGAGAACTTATTGCCTAGAAGTTGATTTTGAAGAATATCTCACCATTATGGTATACTTCGATGATTTAGGTACACTGGGCTATAAAAATAAAGATACTGAGACACCCTATATAAACAATACATTGCTCTAACCGTATCAAAATTTGCCTCCCAACAGCTCAAGTTTAAAACATAAATGCCTGGGGTGACGTGAGTATCATGTTAATTCTTATAGACAAGTAGTATGACAATTTATTTACAATCTCCCCCTTTATACCCTTCTATCGCAGTACTCCCAACTTGTGAATATTGTCAATAAGATTTCTAGCCTAATCCTATTCCAAAATCATAGAGTTAGAAATCACAGTCCTATTAGCTCGGGACTGTGAGTCGTAGACCGGCAACACTGGATAGTTATTAATTTATAACAACATGCGTTATTAAAACTTATTTCTTATTATTAAAAATTATAATACTTGCCATCTGCCATAATCCTTCGTTATCCTGAACCTCTTGAATCTCGCTTCTAAATCATGTGCGGAAGGAGAGATGGGTCGAGTAATTCTTCCAGTTGCCTTCCTTTTTCCCTTTGCCATTAGGATTTGTGTTAGTCCTACCAATTGATTGGATCTATAATTCATCACATCAGAATGTGCTCGACATACCCAAGTGTATCAATACCTCTAAACATGTCAGATTTTCCAAGTGTCTGGGCGAATACAACAGTAATTATTTAATGATGCAGATATGCCCAACAATATACCTACCTGAACTTGAAATAATATAATACAAGAATAAGAGCTCTTCAGGAGAATATTGTTTTATGCTGAGCTCAGAGAATTCTAATCTAGTGCTATTGGATCCAGAGCACCACTTGATCTAGCACCAAGACTCTGAAATTTATATAAACTCTGATAAGGGGGTTCTATGTCATTTCACTAGCTACACTGAAAATTTAACAAAAATTATTACGTCAAGAATATATCGAGTCATAACCTACCAATTTTTTAGAATAAGTATCGTCGCCCCAAAACACAATACACTTTACTGCCTCTAGGCACAAGTAGTAAAATCTTTCAGGCCTTTTAACTTCTTTCTAATTATTTACGAGGACAGATCCTGGGGTTACCTCTTAAATAGAAACAAGCATATAAAATTTATGAAACATCAACATTCATTATTAGGAGCGTAATCAGTTCTGAGCTTGGCGCAACATGCCTTTCTATTTATTCTAAAATTCTCATGGGCCTCCCCTTAAATGGTACTTCATAAGGAGGAAACTAATTTTCGACATGATTTATGTTTTCCTTTGTTTCCCAAAGGATTCCTAACGTCCAACCAATGCAGGTTTAAGATTCATGTACTTAGAGATACTATCACCTTTTTAATAGTCTATTAGATGACATTTATAATTGAGTTAACTAGTAAAAGAAAAATTCAGAAACTCCTCAATCATAAAGAAAATTCTGCAACTCAAGAATCTTGACTAGCCGGTATTATTTTGACGATAACTTTCAGTACAGACCCTCAATTGGGACACCGCAAAAGCCGTTGGAAAGTAAATTCGATTATCTTTCCAACGATATATTATATGATTAGTTTTATCTAACTAAACTGTTCCAGATATACAGAAACTTCTCAGCTGTGAGTGAGTTCTGCAGCAGGACAGTTTCAACCAACATGCAATGTTTTTAAAATAACTTGAGGTGCAGATATCCGATTAGGACATGGTATGAACCGTTAGAAAGTAGACTCGATTGTCTTTCCAGCGGTATATAATATGATATAATATAACCCTAACATACGGATGAACTGAGCCCGAATTTGCAGAGCAATTCTGTTTAACAGATTTCTGCACATATTAGAAAGGTTCTCTACTTTGCTCTAGATGATGATTTGTTCAGAAATTTTTACAAAAAAAAATATAGGGGAAATGTAGATTAAATGCTGCTTTAAATGACAGGAATTAATCACTACATAACATGAGGATTTCTCTGAAAATTGAGAAAATGGAATAGGTGGTTTAGATCTAGATGAAATCTCCCTCACCTAGATTTTCTTCTCTTCGACATGGCCGTGCCTCCGCTCCTCCTCTTGTGTGCGCGCGCAGATCAGATCCAGAGAGGGAGAGAAAGAGTAGAGAGGAAAAAGAAAGGGAGAGAAATAGGGTGCTTGAAATCAAGATGGGTTTTTTTTTTTTTTATTTGGGTTCCTAGGGTTTCTTTCTCCGTGGAGAAACCTCTCTAGGATGAGGATGAAGACATAAAAGTTCTCTTTACTCTTTCAAGAGTCAAACCCCCAAATATTACAAGTTTGCCACCCATTTCATCCAAGTGTCCACTCCCCCAAATCAAGAAGATCTAGGCCCTTGATCTCCCCTCTCATGCATACCTACTCCCTCCACTAAAAATATAATATATAAAATTGCCATGTATTTTCTTGGTAAATATATGTATTTCAAGTATAACACTAGTATTTCATCTCATTGAAATACTAGTTACATAATAATCATGGTATAGGTATATTCATATATACCACTAGATATTCCCAAAATTAAATTAAAAATCATTACACACTCAATTAACATAATAATTCGAGATTTATATTTTTAATCAAGGTTTAAAAATTTGGGGTGTTACATGTCCCAATCCAATAAAGAGAGGATACTAAATAAAAGAAAAGACCAACCATCTTCCCCGTGATGGTTGCTGGAGTTTGCTGAACCAAGCATCGTCAGATAACTCGCAACCCAGCTAGACCGAGGAGAAAAAGAATAGAAGACTCTTTCTTTTAAGCTGTATAGTTCGCTTTGGCCGTGTAGAAGATGGATCAGCATGACTTCATTGCCACAAGTGATCCGACTGGGATTAGTTTGATATGATGAGTTCGAGATCAAATAGAAAATCTCTCTCTCTTCCTCATGAGCCACTTATCTCTTAGAAAGAAAGGCCCCATCATGAAAATGAAGTGTTTGCTGCAATTATCCACTTTGATCGAACCGGACAGCTGCCAAAACAAAAAGTAATAATAAATTGTATGGAAGGATGTTGTGAAGAAATGGTGAGCTCTGCAATGATCAGTTTTTCACGAGAGAAGAGGAAAGAGAGGCAGTGAGTGCGTGAGTGAGAGAGACAAATAAAGATAAGAGCGTTGGCCTTTTAAGAGGCAGACAAAACTACACAGAGATGATTTTTGTAGGCTAGCTGCTCACAACGACAACATGGGGAATGCAAGCGGCCGGTCCTTGACGTGGCAGAAGAAGAAGGCATGTACCCATGTGCATGCCACATGTGACTGCTTACCTACTCTGCCCATTGTCTCTTCTTCGTCCCTAAATGACCATTGTCGTTTTTTTTTTTTTACCACAAGAGTTAGCAATAGTTAGTGGAGAGTTAATATATAATCGTGATGGGATTTGTCGAGAGCAAAGTTGTTATATTTTCAAAATTTTTATACATTTTGCCTTAATTCTAGTATGAATTTGAAATTAGTATCGGAATTATAAACTCTAACCTCTAACTGTAACTCTTTCTCTCTCTAAAATCCTTTAACTCTCTACTCTTACTAACTCTTGTGGCTAAACAAGGACAATAAATGGATCCCTCGTGAAGATCACAGGAGTGTAAGGAGAGAGAGGAGATGAAAGCTTGATGAAGCTTGTGAAATTCAATTTGGATTCGGACTTCGTTTCTAAAAATGAGTCGGATCTAATTGAAATTTCCTAACAGGTGAATTGCTTCTCCATTTAAGATTTGGATTCTTTTTCTGAGTTGGGATCAAATCCAATTAAGATTTCCTAAATCCTAAGACTCTTTGGCTATAAATATGGCTTAGAGCCTCATGAATTGTATCCCTGAAAATCTCTCTGAAAATCTCCCTTGGACATTCCTTGAAGTAAGGAACAAGTTGTAATTGATTGTTAAATCAATAAAATCTCTCTCTCCCTTACCTGAGGACGTAGCCAAATTGTCGAATCTCGTTAAATACTGTATTGGCTTGCTTTTCTCTATTATTTCTCTGTTCTTGTAGTGCTGGGAACTTCTCCGGCTGCATCTATCTCCGTTAGGTAAATTCCTCAGAGGGTTGTTGTCAACAACAGCACTGCATGCAGCTGGGCTGTGAATCATCACTACTAATTCTTCTCCCTTTGTCTGTCAACTTACATGGAGGCAGTAATTGGTTTGGTTGGAATGAAATGTGCATGCTCATTCCTCGCCATAAGGCCCTTCCCTTTACAGATCATTAGTAGCTGTTTTATGATCAAATTTTGTGCGTGAAAAGAACTACTTATTTTGCTTTCCTGGCAGTACTGTTGGGTTGATACTCGAGTGGATATCCAGGTTCCTTCTGCGTGTTTGGATGTAAGGAATCCGAGTGAAGTGAGGAAGTGGGAAGTATAATTGCTCATTTCCCTATCTATCCAAACACCGGAAAAGGAAAATAAGAAAACTCCCTTTTCCCTTTTTCATCTCTCTTTTACACAACCATTTTCTCACTTCCAGAATGCTACAGTTAATTTTGTGGTCATGTAAATCTCATTTATAATAAGTTATAGCATAAAACAGTTAATTTTTTGGTCATGTAAATCTCACTTGCATTCTAATTACAATCTATTTTTTATTTTTCTTAATTAATTTTTTTTAATATTATTTGCGGTCAACTTTGTGGTCAACTTTTCCATTTTCACTTTTCATTACCATCCAAACACCGGAAACGACAAAACATTTTCCAAACCACTTCCCAACAACCATCCAAACACCAGAAAACTTACTACTCATTTCCCTTTTTCCTAAAGGAAATAAATCTTACTTCCTACTTCCTCACTTCACACCAATTCCTTAAATCTAAACAGACCCTAAAATTGAAATATTTGGTGGTAAAGGTTCAGCAATGGGATGTGATCTACTATTTCAGTGGGCAAAAAGGACGAAGAGGACATGGAGAGCAGCAGAGCCGTACCACGACTGCAAACAATGTCCAGACAGCTCAAAGGAAGAAGACAGACATGATGGGCATGAAAGTGAAGTGAGAACGCAAGAGAACATAAATCAAATGACTCAACCAAGATAAATATGTAGGCGCGGCCGAGAGATTTTACGTGTGTCGTTATTATTGTACGATGTGTCGTGATACGGAACGGAACGAGCAGCTGGGCCCAATGAGAGAAGGATGGGATAGCTTGCTCATCTCACATCACGTCTACGTGGTCGGCCGTAATTTCAAGAGCGATGTTTATTGGGTTCGGGTTCATGTGTGTGATTCACATACATATATTATAAGAATGTCAAATTCTGCATTGATACGTGAGATTAGTTTCTTATAATATTATAAAAAGTCTAAGAAATTTAAACCTTTGTCCTCTTGAAACCCGACGTTTTATCCATGTGTCAATACGGGATTGACCCTCTTATAATATATATGTGTGACTCACACACATAAACTGAATCCGTACAATTGTACGTAAAACACTATTAGTTGCAGCCACAAGAGTCAGATTTTTTTTTTTGATATCAATAGCATTTATGTTTTGATATTGGAAAACACAATGAGAAATGAGCGGAATTGACTATCATCAAGGATATTCCTTGAATATTTTCGGGAAGGGACAAAGAGATGCTTGCCACTAGCTTGGTGCCATGGAGCCTTTGCTTAAAAAAAAGAACAAACCAAAAAATATTTCAAATAATCAACAGGTTTCAAGAATGTGTCTAAGATGGATAAAAGAATATTTCGCTACCGTCACCTGCTTTACTTCATAATTAAGAAAAAAAAATTCAGAATCATAAATTTTCTTCGCTACATCCTCATCCACGTCAGCATATATTGATTCCTCCTAACCACCACTTCTTAATATATTTTCATTTCTTCTTTTACCTTTCTCCATCACTCTCAACGTTGCTCTCCCCTCAACCCTGACCCTAACGGAGAGTAATTTGCGGGTCGACCTGCGCGGCCATGTCGTCGTGGGGGTTGGAAGCACCCTCCTCCCGAGGATCTCAAGGGGCGGAGCCCCGGATCAATTTTTTTTAAGATCAATTTTTACAAATCTTATTTGTTCGTGCAAGCGATGAGTTTTGTTTATGTTTGTGATCGATGTGTTTTTTAAATCTGGAAAGCATTGGGCATGAATCGGTTGTCGGTGAACGGGGAGTCTGCTGATGATAGCGATGCTGATATGAGGACTGCGACTATGGTCGCAATTCTTTAACAAAAACTAAAAAATAAGATATTTTTGTATGGACTGCAATCATGGTCGCAGTTCTAACAAAAAGAGGACTGCGATCATGGTTCACAACCCTAATAAAGATTCAGAAACATGATAATTTTTTAAGGACTACGATCATGGTCACAGTCCGAATAAAAAGTGTTAGTTTCTAGGATCAATCTGACAACTAATCAATATTACTGAAATATCACCAATCTAATTGGCCAGGTCGGTTAATATCAGGCGGGAGGTTTTCAGTTCAATAGAACGTTCCTTATTTAAAGAACCACCTTTCAATTACCTTCCTTAGTTAAACACTAATTAGACTGGTATAAGTCAGTCTCAATATACTGAATATCAGTATAACCCCTGTATAAAGAAAATTAATTCACTTATACAGTACTTGAGTGAGGTACGCTTAAAGCGAATCTCTTTAAGACAATTACGTCCCCCGCACTGGTGCTAACGGATTACTGGACGCTGGTCTCCCAAGATACAACACTCCTTCACGGTATTTGGATAGCACTACCAAATCACCGTACGGTCGAACCGTAGTTAACCAGTACCTTCACAGGATTATTGAAGCAGCAGGACCAAGACAAATTTCAGGGAGAATATTTGTCTTTACTTTGGAGGAGCACCCACTGTAGAGAAAGGAGGAAGGTAGAAAAATATTCTTCTTTGGAAGTCCCAGATTTAGACAACAATTCTATTAAGAATATGTTAAATTTTCTAAGCCTTCTTTCAGAACGAATTTTGCAGAATCTCTTGGAAGTCGCTTCGGAAACCGAGTTGCAGAATTCCCTCTTCCTGATGGAAGTCACTTCAAGCCAGAGAGAGAAGATCTCACTTCAGAACGCAGAGAAGAATCTGTTTGTTTTTTGTTATGTTTTGTTTGAGAATATGGAGCGCTATTTATAGCGCTCCGGGAGGGGTAAAAATGTCTGAAACCGACCGAACGGTTGCAACGGCTCGGTCTGAACCGTTACAACGGTTCGTTTCAACCGCAGCAACCGCCCAACTGTCCGCGGCGGTTTACTGACAGCCGTTGCGCTGGGCGGTTCGGATCCGGATGGCGGAGCGAGTATGATCCGTGTAACCTATACCCGGTTCAAAAAGAACCGGACCGGGTACGGAACCCGCACCCGAGCTCGAGCACCGGCGCCGGCCGGCAGGCCGCCGCCGCCAGCGGCGGCGCGCGCGCATGTGCGAGCATGGTTTCCCCCTAATCGCGCGTGAAAACTCCAAGTACCCAAAGGGCACACCCTTTGTTCCTATTTTTCTCTATTTAAACAAACTTACATCCCATGGCCAATGTGGGACTAAATGCTTTTAGCTACCTTTAGTCCCCTTTGGCTTTGAATTAGGCAATCTTTAGACTTGAATATCTCATTCATTCGAAGTCGGAATTGAACATGTGAATATACCACATTCATCCCCAATGGAAGGAGAATACACTCCAACTATTATCCAATTGATTCAATCAATGGATCTCGTCATAATTCAACTCAAAGATTCACATATATTCTTCATATTTCCAACAATCCCCCACAATGAATGGAGATTCAAGGAATTGACACACAAAGAGACTGACTCTATTGTGAAAGGTACTTTAGAAAAGAAACTGCATCAGGATGGTGAACTAGGTCTTGAACCTTCCATAGTGAAAGCTTTATCGGACTTACTGGCTAATCAGTGAACTAGGTCTTGAACTGTTAGCCGTTAGTGTAAGCCAAGTCAACAAGTTTCGCACAGTAACTTTTCAAATCAACTTTGGTTCTCGGTTGTGTCCATTTTGGCCCTGGACATTCTTAGTTTCAGAGAGTATCTTTAGGGAATAACAGCCTCCATAGAAATTCTCAAAGAGCCGACCCAACTCTATACTCACATAGGTGATCATCCTATTAAGAGTAGTCTACTCTACTCCACTTGTTTAGTAACAAGATATAGGTATCATTAAAAAGCGTTAAGCTTATCCTTAATCCACTTATAGAAAGCACTTGTGTGCACCTTAGGAATGGATTTGAGTCAAGCTCCTAAGTGCTTACTTGCTGAGTCAATCATAACTAGTTTTTCTTCTTGAACTTAGTCAGTGGGATCTCTAGTCGCTAAGTGAGGTTTCCATTAAGCTGACTCGATAAGATTAGACTTTTAGACCCATTCCCCTCGATGCGCAGTTTATATGCTCTCCACTTAAACCTTTAGTAAGCGGATCCGCTAAATTATCTTTTGACGAGACAAAGTCAATAGAGATAATTCTATTTGAGAGCAACTGCTTAACAGTATTATGTCTACGACGAATATGTCTAGACTTACCGTTATATATAACATTTTGTGCCTTAGATATAGCTGCTTGATTATCATAGTGTATGCATATAGCGGGCACTGGCTTTTGCCATAATGGTATATCTTTCAAAAATTGTCGAAGCCATTCTGCTTCTTCTCCGGCCTTATCTAAGGTTATGAATTCTGATTCCATAGTGGAACGGGCAATACATGTTTGTTTGAAAGATTTTCAAGATACCGCTGCTCCTCCTAGAGTAAATACGTATTCACTAGTTGATTTTGATTCCTCAGAATCTCCAATCCAATTAGCATCACTGTATCCTTCAAGTACAGGTGGATACTGTCCATATCTCAAGGCATATTTCTTGATATGTGATATGTAACCCAATACTCGTAGTAGAGAAGTTCAATGTTGATCACTAGGATTGCTAGTGTATCTGCTTAACTTGCTTACAGCGTAAGCAATATCGGGTCTAGTGCAATTCATCAAATACATTAGACTTCCGATAATCTGAGAATACTCCAACTGGCGTATTTCAGTTCCTGTATTCTTATGAAGGTGGATGTGTGGGAGACAAAGATTTGTATTCTCCTTTATCCCAAGATCCTTGAATCTTTCTATCATCTTATCCACGTAGTGAGATTGAGATACACTGATTCCATCTGGTGTTCTGGTGATTTTAATTCCTAAAATTACATCAGCAACCCCCAGATCCTTCATGTCAAAACTGTTGGATAACATTCTTTTAGTGGACTTAATAATTTCAATATTAGTCCCAAGTATCAACATGTCGTCTACATAAAGACAAACAATGATACATTCATTTCTAACTGTTTTAGTGTAAACACACTTATCGCATTCATAGATAGTGAATCCATCTTTGATCATGACACTATCAAATTTCTCATGCCATTATTTTGGAGCCTGCTTTAGACCGTATAAGGATTTTATCAATTTACACACTTTGTGTTCTTGGCCCTTGACTATAAATCCTTCAGGTTACTCCATATATATTTCTTCATTTAATTCACCATTTAAGAATGCAGTCTTGACATCCATTGGATGGATATCTAAGTTATGCAATACTGCAATTGCAATCAACATCCGAATGGAGGTTATTCTTATTACTGGTGAATAAGTATCGAAGTAGTCAAGTCCTTCCTTTTGTCAATAGCCCTTGGCTTCTAATCTAGCCTTGTACTTATCAATAGATCCATCAGGTTTTAATTTTCTTTTAAAAATTCACTTACACCCAATTGGTTTACTGTCATGAGACAAGTTTGCCAATTCCCAAGTATGATTACTTAGTATGGATTCTATTTCTCTATTATAGTTTCTTTTCATATTTGTGCTTCTGGGGTAGACATAGCCTCTTTAAATATTTGAGGCTCGCTTTCAATAGCATATGCTATGAAATCTAGACTAAAAGATTTTGAGATTCTAGATCTCTGACTTCTTCTTGGTTCAATTTCAGCATTAATAATTGGTTCCTCGCGGCTTTCGTCCCTGAACGCCATCTCACGTGTTCTTTTCCCAGAAGTCTTATCTGTTTTTCGTTTATATGGAAAAATATCTTCAAAGAACACAGCATCTCTAGATTCGATAATCATGTTTACATGAATATCTGGTATCTCTGATTTATGAATCAGAAATCTATAGGCACTACTATTCAAGGCATAGCCTATGAATATGCATTCCATAGTTCTTGCTCCCAACTTAGTCTTTTTAGGTAATGGTGCTAGCACCTTTACAAGGCACCCCCACATTTTGAGGTAATAGTAGGAATGTGTCCTTCCATGCCATAACTCAAATGGTATAAGACCAAGTTTCTTGTGGGGTACTCTGTTTAGAATATAATTTGCAGTCATTTTGAAGTAATGGTAGGAAGGTGTCCTTCCATGCTATAACTCAAATGGTATAAGACCAAGTTTCTTGTGGGGTACTCTGTTTAGAATATAATTTGCAGTTAACAGAGTTTCCCCCATAAATTCTGCGGAACTCCAGAACTTACGAGCATGGAATTGACCATCTCCTTCAAAGTTCTGTTCTTCCGTTCAGCAATTCCATTTTGCTGAGGAGTATATGGTGCTGTAGTTTGATGGATTATACCAAATTTAGCACATAACTCATTAAAATCATTTGATTCATATTCTCCGCCCTTATTGGATTTTAGACTCTTAATATTCTTGTTGAGTTGATTCTCAACTTCGGCTTTATATGTTATAAACATATTTATTGCCTCATCCTTACTGTTTAAAAGATACACATAACAGTATCTTGTACAGTCATCAATAAAAGTAACAAAATACTTTTTCCCGTCTCTAGTTGGCATAAACTTCAAGTCACATAGATCGCTATGAATTAATCCTAAAGGTTCTGTATTTCGATAAATTGAGTGAAATGAATTTTTTGCTAACTTGACCTCAACATAAATCTCACACTTGCAAATTTCTTTCAAGTTGAGTTTAGGAATATATCCTACATTAGACAAGTTTTTTAATGACTTGTAATTTACATGCCCTAGTCTAGCATGCCATAAAGTAGGAGATTCAAGCAAATAAACAGAAAATTTTCCTTTATTTATAAGCTTCGGGTACAAATACACAGACTTTTTGTCCACCACTGCAACATTGGCTTTAAAAAGTCCATCAACAAGATAACCTTTTCCCACATACATCCCACCCTTAGTAAGTACAAATTTATCTGATTCAAAAACCATTCTAAATCCTTTCTTACTAAGTATTGATCCAGAGATCAAATTCTTACGGATATCTGGAACATGTAGCACATCGTTCAGAGTAAGCTCTTTCCCAGATGTCCACTTCAGGATGACCTTTCCTTTTCTTCAACCTTGGAGACGGCTTGGTTTCCCATGAAGAGTTGCTCATCTTGCTCTAGTTTTTGATATTCAGAGAATAATAATTTCTCAGAGCAGATGTGCCGAGTAGCCCCAGTGTCTACCCACTAATCCTTATTGTTGGTCGTCAGATTCACTTCTGACACAACAGTTGAAAGGCTTGGCGACGCATGGTCGGTCAGGTTTGCCTGTGGATGGTTCTTCTTGTTCTTTTTGAGACGGCTGCGACATTCATTCGCCTTATGCCCTTCTTTGTTGCAGATATAGTAGGTTCCCTTGAAGCGCATGTTCTTACCTTCTTGGACCTTGCCTTTGTACACTTGGGCAGTCTTCTACCGCTTTAAGCCTTTAGAAGTAGACGCTTTTCCTTTTGAGTCTTCGATCACATTGGCTTTAGCTTCATAGGAGTTCTTATTGCTCCTTTTCTCGGACTTTCGGTTGTCCTCCTCAATTCGAAGCCTCGCAATGAGATCTTCCAACTTCACCTCCTTGCGCTTATGCTTCAGGTAGTTCTTGAAATCTCTCCACGTAGGTGGGAGTTTCTCCACGATAGTAGCAACCTGAAAAGTTTCAGGTAGAATCATACCTTCGGCTTCTATCTCGTGCAAGATAAGTTGAAACTCTTGCACTTGACTGATTACAGTCTTGTTGTCCACCATCTTGTACTCCAAAAATCGTCCTACGACGAACTTCTTGGTACCAGCATCCTCAGTCTTGTATTTCTTATCAAGACTGGCCCATAACTTCTTTGCCGTTGTGATAGAACTGTAGACATTGTAAAGAGAGTCATCCAGTCCATTCAAAATATAGTTTCGGCAAAGGAAGTCACCTTGAGTCCATGCATCGACTGCAAGGACTGAGTCCCGATCAGTTCCGGGTTCTGGTGAATCTTCTTGCAGAATTTGGCCAGATGTAGAGTGGTCAAGTAGAAGAGCATCTTCTATTGTCACATCTTGAATTCTTTGCCATCAAATTTTCCTGGCTTCTCCGGCTTCGGGTTAGGAAGTGGAGTACGCATCAAAGCTTGTAACTGCATATTTGGTGCCTTGCTTGAGCTGTCTTGATTAGTCTCAGACATTTTCTACAAGTTTAAGCAGAACAGAAGTAAGAAACTTCAATATGATAACTGTCTTAAGATTGTTAGTTTCTAGGATCAATCTGACAACTAATCAATATCACTGAAATATCACCGATCTAATTGGCCAGGTCGGTTAATATCAGGTGAGAGGTTTTCCGTTCAATAGAATGTTCCTTAATTAAATAACCACCTTTCAATTACCTTCCTTGGTTAAACACCAATTAGACTGGTATAAGTCAGTCTCAATATACTGAATATCAGTATAACCCATGTATAAAGAAAATTAATTCACTTATACAGTACTTGGAGTGAGGTACGCTTAAAGCAAATCTCCTTAAGACAATTACGTCCCCCGCACTGGTGCTAACTGGTTACTGGACGCTGGTCTCCAAAGATACAACACTCCTTCACGGTATTTGGATAGCACTACCAAATCACCGTACGGTCGAACCGTAGTTAACTAGTACCTTCACAGGATTATTAAAGCAGCAGGACCAAGACAAATTTCAGGGAGAATATTTGTCTTTACTTTGGAGGAGCACCCACTGTAGAGAAAGGAGGAAGGTAGAAAAATATTCTTCTTTGGAAGTCCCAGATTCAGACAACAATTCTATTAAAGAATCTGTTGAATTTTTTGAGCTCTCTTTCATAACGAATTTTGCAGAATCTCTTGAAAGTCGCTTCGAAAACCGAGTTACAGAATTCCCACTTCCTGATGGAAGTCACTTTGAGCCAGAGAGAAGGTCTCACTTCAGAACGCAGAGAAGAATCTGTTTGTTTTTTGTTGTGTTTTGTTTGAGAATATGGAGCGCTATTTATAGCGCTCCGGGAGGGGTAAGAATGTCCGAAACCGACCGAACGGTTGCAACGGCTCGGTCTAAACTGTTGCAACGGTTCGTTTCAACCGTAGTAACCGTCCAACTGTCCGCGGTGGTTTACTGACAGCTGTTGTGCTGGGCGGTTCGGGGCATGGTTTCCCCCTAATCGCGCGCGAAAACTCCAAGTACCCAAAGGGCACACCCTTTGTTCCCATTTTTCTCTATTTAAACACTTCAAACTTTCATCCCATGGCCAATGTGGGACTAAATGCTTTTAGCTACCTTTAGTCCCCTTTTGGCTTTGAATTAGGCAATCTTTAGACTTGAATATCTCATTCATTCGAAGTCGGAATTGAACATGTGAATATACCATGTTCATCCCCAATGGAAGGAGAACACACTTCAACTATTATCCAATTGATTCAATCAATGGATCTCGCTATAATTCAATTCAAAGATTCACATATATTCTTCATATTTCCAACAAAAAGAATTGTGATCTGCGATCATGATTACAATCCTATAAAAACTAAAAACATGTCATTTTTGTGAGGACTGCGATCATGGTCACACTCCTAACAAAGAGGATTGTGATCATACTCACAATCCTATAAAGACTCAAAAACATGTACTAATAAAAAGGACTGCGATCATGATCGCAGTCCTCAGAAATAGGGCATTTTTATGAGAACTGCGATCATGGTCGCAGTCCTAAAAAATAGGGCATTTTTATGAGAACTGCGATCATGATCGCAGTCCTCAGAAATATAAATTTTTTTAGGACCACGATCATAGTTCCTCTATATACCAGCAATCCATATTTTCAAAGCGGCCGTTTTTTCGAAGCGTTCCGCTTTTTTCAAAGCGATTATTGTGAGCATTTTCGTCTTTTACCACTGAGCGCTTGACATGTGGTTGGTTTTAAAAAGGAGGTAGCTGAAGCGAATAAAATTATGAAGCTAAATTTTTTCTAATTACGATTTGACATAGGGGGCTGTAGCGAAATCCCCTATGAAGAAAACCGTTATATATATATATATATATATATATATATATATATATATATATATATATATATATATATATATATATATATATATATATATATCAGACAGACATATATAAAAGGGTAAATTGCACAAAATCTCCCTATGAAAACACCCTTGTTTTATTGAATTCACCCAAAAATGCTATTATATTATTGTAATTTGATGGGAAATCTCTCCTTTTCTTTTTAGGTGATTTGATGGAGAACACACTTGTATTATCTAAGATTTAGCAAAAGCTTCATGTGCACTACCTTAGATTACCCCGCAAACTATCAATTTGGTAATAGTATAGAGGTGTTTTCTGATGAATTGAATAAAGCATGGAGGCTTTCCACTCATTTCAATAGAACGAGATGGTTTTTTTCAAAACAATGATACGTGGCACATGGGGGTTTTTATGCCATTTAGTGGAGCATTTTATGCAATTTACCTTATATGAAAGTCCCACGACTTAACAATACCCAATATAAAATTCGTCATATGTGAGCCTAATTCAAGTACATATATGAATAAATTGTAAAAATCCCCTTCATATTATTAACATTTTGCTGAAAATCTCCTTGTTCAGATTCCTCTATTCTATTGAATTTACTAAAAGACACTCCTTATTTTCACAAAGTCTGACCCAATAAAAAAAATCCAATTTGATGTTGTTCTATGTTGTATACTAGCTTTTGACAAATTAAACTTTTATGTGGAAGAGGCATAAGTTTACCAAGGAGATTTCTATTGTGTTTTGTGCTGGGGAATCTAAGTTCTTCATCTATATGTGTTCTATTTTCACTATCACTCTATTTTAAATAATTAATTTTATTTTATGATCAACTTTGTGGTCAGCTTTTTCACCTCCACTTTCACGTTACTAACCAAACACCGATAAATACAATGTATTTTTCTACTTTACTTCTCAATAACCAACTAAACACTGAAAAAGATACACACAGATTCTCATTTTCATAAAAATGAAAAAAAATTTCTACTTCTCACTTTCTTGCTTCCACCCACTTTCTTGAATACAAACAATATGCACATAAAATTAAACTTAAGATATATATATTTGTTGGAATTGAAGAATATAAATGCGAATCTTTGAGTTGAATTATGGCAAGATCCGTTGATCGAATCAATTGGATGATGGTTGGAGTGTGTTCTCCTTCCATTGGGGATGAACGTGGTATATTCACATGTTCAATTCCGACTTCGAATGAATGAGATATTCAAGTCTAAAGATTGCCTAATTCAAAGTCAAAATGGGACTAAACTGTTGGAATGCCAACAGTTGCGACTGTTGGACTGCCAACAGTTGTGACTGTTGGGTTCGTCAGTTGGGCAGCCAACAGTTGTGACTGTTGGGTCGAAAGGTTGCAACCTTTCGTTGGGTTCGAACCTGTTGGCCCCTCCTGGAGAGCTATATAAAGCGCTCCCATCTCTCAATTGAAAGACACCAACACCAACAGCAAACAACTCTCTCTTTCTATCTGAGTTCTGAAGCAGAAGCAAGTCTGCGTTCTGAACTAGGAAGTAGAGTTCCAAAGCGACTTCCAGCGAGAAGTAGGAATCCCAAGCGACTTCCAAAGGAGATTCTGCAAAATTCGTTCTGAAAGAGGGATCAGAAAATTCAACAGATTCTTTTATAGAATTGTTGTCTGAATCTGGTACTTCTGAAGAAGAATATTCTTCAACCTTCCTTCGTCCTCAACAGTGGGTGCTACTCCAAAGTAAAGGCAAATATTCATTCGAAATTTGTCCTTGTCCCGCTGCTTCAACGATCCTGTGAAGGTACTGGTTGACTACGGTTCGACCGTACGGTGATTTGGTAGTGCTATCCAAATGCCGTGAAGGAGTGTTGTATCTTGGGAGACCAGCGTCCATTATCCCGTTAGCACCAGTGCGGGGGACGTAATTGTCTTAAGGAGATTCGCTCTAAGCGTACCTCACTCCAAATACTGTATAAGTGGATTAAGTCCTTTATACAGGGGATATACTTTACAGTATATCGAGACTGATTTAGATTCAGTCTAATTGGTGTTTAACCAAGGAAGGAAATTGAAAGGTGGTTCTTAAATTAAGGAACGTTCTATTGAACAAAAAACCTCCCACCTGATATTTGCCGACCTGGCCAATTAGATTGTTGATATCTCAGTGATCTTGATTAGTTGTCAGATTGATTCCTGTTAAGCAGAAACCAACAATCTTAAGACAATTAATATTGAAGTTTCTTACTTCTTTTCTGCTTGAACTTGCAGAAAATGTCTGAGACTAATCAAGATAGCTCAAGCAAGGCACCAAACATGCAGCTATAAGCTTTGATGCCTACTCCACTTCCTAACCCGAAGCCGGAGAAGCCAGGAAAATTTGATGGCACAGAATTCAAGAGGTGGCAACAGAAGATGTTCTTCTACTTGACCACTCTTCATCTGGCCAAATTCCTGCAAGAAGATCCACCAGAGCCTGCAACTAATGTATGGACTCAATGTGACTTCCTTTGTCGAAATTATGTTTTAAATGGACTGGATGACTCTCTTTACAATGTCTACAGTCCTATCACAACGGCAAAGAAGTTATGGGCCAGTCTTGACAAGAAGTATAAGACTGAGGATGCTGGTACCAAGAAGTTCGTCGTAGGACGATTTCTGGAGTACAAAATGGTGGACAACAAGACTGTAATCAGTCAGGTGCAAGAGTTCCAACTTATCTTGCACGAGATAGAAGCTGAAGGTATGATTCTACCTGAAACTTTTCAGATTGCTACTATCGTGGAGAAACTCCCACCTGCGTGGAGAGATTTCAAGAACTACCTAAAGCACAAGCGAAAGGAGTTGAAGTTGGAAGATCTCATTGTGAGGCTTCGAATCGAGGAGGACAACCGAAAGTCTGAGAAAAGGAGCAGTAAGAACTCCTACGAAGCAAAAGCCAATGTGATCGAAGACTCAAAGGGGAAAGCGTCTACTTCCAAAGGCTTAAAGAGGAAGAAGACTTCCCAGTGGTACAAAGGCAAGGTCCAAGAAGGCAAGAAACATGCGCTTCAAAGGAACCTGCTACATCTGCAACAAAGAGGGGCATAAGGCGAATGAATGTCGCAGCCGTCTCAAAAAGAACAAGAAAAGCCACCCACAGGCAAACTTGACCGACCATGAGTCTCCAAGCCTTTCAGCTGTGGTGTCAGAAGTGAATCTGACAACCAACAATAAGGATTGGTGGGTAGACACTGGGGCTACTCGGCACATCTGCTCTGAGAAATTATTATTCTCTGAATATCAAATACTGGAGCAAGATGAGCAACTATTCATGAGAAATTCAGCCGTCTCAAAGGTTGAAGGAAAAGGCAAGGTTATCCTGAAGTGGACATCGGGGAAAGAGCTTACTCTTAACGATGTGCTTCATGTTCCAGACATCCGCAAGAATTTGATCTCCGGATCAATACTTAGTAAGAAAGGATTTAGAATGGTGTTTGAATCCGATAAATTTGTACTTACTAAGGGAGGGATGTATGTGGGAAAGGGTTATCTTGTTGATGGACTTTTTAAAGCCAATGTTGCAGTGGTAGATAAAAAGTCTGTGTATTTGTACCCGAAGCTTATAAATAAAGGAAAATCTTCTGTTTATCTGCTTGAGTCTCCTATTTTGTGGCATGCTAGATTAGGGCATGTAAATTACAAGTCATTAAAGAACTTGTCTAATCTGGGATATATTCCTAAACTCAACTTGGAAGAAATTCGCAAGTGTGAGATTTGTGTTGAGGCCAAGTTGGCGAAAAATTCATTTCACTCAATTGATCGAAATACAGAACCTTTAGGGTTAATTCATAGCGATCTCTGTGATTTGAAGTTTATGCCAACTAGAGGCGGTAAAAAGTATTTCATTACTTTTATTGATGACTGTACAAGATACTGTTATTTGTATCTTTTAAACAGTAAGGATGAGGCAATAAATATGTTTATAACATATAAAGCCGAAGTTGAGAATCAACTCAATAAGAAAGTCAAGATTCTAAAATCCGATAGAGGC
The DNA here is from genome assembly GCA_038442645.1 of Agave tequilana. NCBI lineage: Eukaryota > Viridiplantae > Streptophyta > Magnoliopsida > Asparagales > Asparagaceae > Agave > Agave tequilana. The sequence continues at coordinate 100,416 of JAVJIF010016150.1, forward strand.
GGAGAATATGAATCAAATGATTTTAGTGAGTTATGTGCTAATTTTGGTATAATCCATCAAACTACAGCACCATACACTCCTCAGCAGAATGGAATTGCTGAACGAAAGAACAGAACTTTGAAGGAGATGGTTGATTCCATGCTCGTAAGTTCTGGAGCTCCGCAGAACTTGTGGGGGAAAGCTCTATTAACTGCAAATTATATTCTAAATAGAGTACCCCACAAGAAACTTGGTCTTATACCATTCGAGTTATGGCATGGAAGGACACCTTCCTACCATTACCTCAAATGTGGGGGTGCCTTTCAAAGGTACTGGCACCATTACCTAAAAACTAAGTTGGGAGCAAAAACTATGGACTGCATATTCATAGGCTATGCCTTGAATAATAGTGCCTACAGATTTCTGGTTCATAAATCAGAGATACCAGATATTCATGTAAACATGATTATCGAATATAGGGATGTTGTGTTCTTTAAAGACATCTTTCCGTACAAACGGGAAGCAGATAAGACTTCTGGGAAAAGAACACACGAGATGGCGTTCAGGGACGAAAGTTCCGAGGAACCGACTGTTAATGCGGAAACTGAACCAAGAAGAAGTCAGAGATCTAGAATCTCAAAATCTTTTGGTTCAGATTTCATAGCATACGCTATTGAGAGCGAGCCTCAAACATTTAAAGAGGCTATGTCAACCCCAGAAGCACAAATGTGAAAAGAAGCTATAAATAGCGAAATAGAATCCATACTAAGTAATCATACTTGGGAATTGGTAAACTTGCCTCCTGGCAGTAAACCAATTGGGTGTAAGTGGATTTTCAAATGAAAATTAAAACCCGATGGATCTATCGATAAGTACAAGACTAGATTAGTAGCCAAGGGTTATCGACAAAAAGAAGGACTTGACTACTTCGATACTTATTCACCAGTAACAAGAATAATGTCCATTCGGATGTTGATTGCAATAGCAGTATTGCATAACTTAGATATCCATCAAATGGATGTCAAGACTGCATTCTTAAATGGTGAATTAAATGAAGAGATATATATGGAGCAACCTGAAGGATTTAAAGTCAAGGGCCAAGAACACAAGGTGTGTAAATTGGTAAAATCCTTATACGATTTAAAGCAGGCTCCAAAACAATGGCATGAGAAATTTGATAGTGTCATGATCAAAGATGGATTCACTATCAATGAATGCGATAAGTGTGTGTACACTAAAAACAGTTGAAAATGCATGTATCATTGTTTGTCTTTATGTAGACGACATGTTGATACTTGGGACTAATATTGAAATTATTAAGTCCACTAAAAGAATGTTATCCAACAGTTTTGATATGAAGGATCTGGGGGTTGCTGATATAATTTTAGGAATTAAAATTACCAGAACACCAGATGGAATCAGTCTATCTCAATCTCACTACGTGGATAAGATGATAGAAAGATTCAAGAATCATGGGATAAAAGAGAATACAAATCCTTTTCTCCCACACGTCCACCTTCATAAGAATACAAGAACTGGAATACGCCAGTTGGAGTATTCGCAGATTATCGGAAGTCTAATGTATTTGATGAATTGCACTAGACCCGATATTGCTTACGCTGTAAGCAAGTTAAGTAGATACACTAGCAATCCTAGTGATCTACATTGGACCGCTCTACTACGAGTATTGGGTTACGTATCACATACCAAGGAATATGCCTTGAGATATGGACAATATCCACCTGTACTGGAAGGATACAGTGATGCTAATTGGATTGCAGATTCTGAGGAATCAAAATCAACTAGCGGATATGTATTTACTCTAGCAGGAGCAGTGGTATCATGGAAGTCTTCTAAGCAAACATGTATTGCCCGTTCCACTATGGAATCAGAATTCATAGCCTTAGATAAGGCTGGAGAAGAAGCAGAATGGCTTCGACAATTCTTAGAAGATATACCATTATGGCAAAAGCCAGTGCCCGCTATATGTATACACTGTGATAATCAAGCAGCTATATCTAGGGCACAAAATGTTATATACAACGGTAAGTCTAGACATATTCGTCGTAGACATAATACCGTGAAGCAGTTGCTCTCAAATGGAATTATCTCTATTGACTTTGTATCGTCAAAGAATAATTTAGCGGATCCGCTTACTAAAGGTTTAAGTGGAGAGCGTATAAACTGCGCATCGAGGGGAATGGGTCTAAAAGCCTAACCTTACCGAGTCAGCTTAATGGAAACCTCACTTAGAGACTGAAAATCCCACGGACTAAATTCAAGAGGAAAAACTAGTTATGATTGACTCAGTAAGTAAGCACTTGGGAGCTTGACTCCAATCCATTCCTAAGGTGCACATAAGTGCTTTTCTACAAGTGGATTAAGGATAAGCTTAACGCTTTTAATGATGCCTATATCTTGTTACTAAACAAGTGGAGTAGAGTAGACTACTCTTAATAGGTCCATCACCTATGTGAGTATAGAGTTGGGTCGGCTCTTTGGGAATTTCTATGGAGGCTGTTATTGTAACAGCCATTTTTTATTAAATACCTATATTAATAAAGATGACCAAAGAATTATATTTCATCTTTATGAGTTATTTTCATTTTTTTTTGGTATAAATTGGTATATATATAGAAAATATATATAAATATTTTATGCCAATAATTATGATATTAGAATACATGGGGAGTATATCTTAAATATTGCAAATTTTGGTATATCTTTAAGTACTCCCAAAATTGGCTTATACCAAAAATAATACTATGTATTGTAGATCAAAATTTTTTTTTTATTCTTTTAGTTAGTGGAGGTGTTAGGTGTGCATGGTGAGGTGAGATGTAGGGCTAGGATGAGTTTGGTCTTAGATCTAGCCAAGTGGCAAGACTTGAGGGGAAGTTGTAATTGCAATGACCAGGTTATTAGGGGCCTATTTGCGTAATAGCCTTCTCTTACGTTAGGATCTGAGAGAAGTTTCTTCCTCTCTGTAAAAAATCTAGAACTTCCCCAAAACCAAACCCTAGAATTTCTTCCCCACTCTCACTCTCACTCTCTCTCTCTCTCTCTCTCTCTCTCTCTCTCTCTCTCTCTCTCTTTCTCTCGCACCCCGACCGAAGCCAAGGGGGGCGGCAGCACAGCCGCGCCACCACCGCACGCGGCTGCGCACAGCCGCGAGCAGCAGCCCGCAGCCGCGCGCAGCGCGCGGGGGCGGCGCTCAGCCGCGCGCCAGCGGCGGCTTAGGCCGCGGGTCGGCCTAAATCGGGGGGGGGGGAAATCCCCTGTTGACTGGAGTAGAAGAGATTCAGATTTGGTGGTGAGTTTGCAAGGGGAAAAAGCAAAGCCCTAATTCTGAAATTAGGTTCCAAAACCCCCAAAATTCTGAAATTAAATTGGGTTGAAGGTAAGATTTATTACTTACTAATTTTTCCTCCTTATGAATCATTTTATAACTAAGATGCGCCTTGTCTTTCTTTTGCTAGGATTTTGATTAAGGGAGGATTGATCAAATCATAAGTGGGAATCCATATCAAGGTGAGTAAATTTACATACTCACTTCACATACTAAAGTTATGAATTTTAATTCAAAGTAAATGGATGTATGATACTAAGAGAAATTTCAAGGAAAGTGTACTAGAATAGGGTAAGTTAGCATGTATATTAACGTTTCATAAAATTGGTGACATATTGACTCTCTTTTCATTAGAGGGGTTACATAAATTTTTGTGTTATGTATTATAACAATTAGAGTGAAGTTAAGTAGTATAGGTAAAGTAAATGGTGATGGGTGTTGCTAGAATGTAAGGGTGAATTAGTAGTCATGTTACATGTTATGTTGTGACATGTTAAAGTCACTAATCTTAATACCTAGGCATCTCCGCATGAACCACATTGTACGAATTACTATGGTAATATCTATATATAGCATGATTGAAATTATGGATGAAATGCAAGCATGTCAACTTTGTGATCTTGCCAACATGCTAATTGTGTAACGTATGCAACGATATATGTATTTTTTTTTATGCAATATACATTAGTGTGTTGATTTTGGGATCTACATGTTACTATGGTAAATCCCTATAATTGTCAATTAAGAGGAGGAAGGGGCCGGGCGGGAGCCGGTAGGAGTGGGAGAAGGCGGTGAGTAACGGTAGTGCATATTACTTATTAACATAAGGAGGAAGGGGCCGGGCGGGAGCCGGTAGGAGGAAGAAGACGGGGGTCATGGGAATCATGTATATACATTGCGTGAATATGTGTATTATTTCATAAACTATATATATGTGTGTGTGTGTGTGTGTGTGTGTGTGTGTGTGTGTGAGTCTTGGTTGCAATTCCAGGAGGAAGGGGCCGGGCGGGAGCCGGTAGGGGGAGAAGACGGGTAAATTAACACCTTATGATTAGGGTGACGTGTGAATGTGCCCTAGTAAGTAATAAAAGCATTGTGTTGTCGGTAAATATTTGTACAGTGACAATATATAGTCAAGGTTTGGGCAAGGTAAGAATATGTGTCTAGAGGCTTTAGAGGGGGATCAAGTAATGATCCTCGCTCTAGTACATTATTAGAAGGAACTTTTAATCAGAAAGAAAGCCTAACAATAAATTGGGTAAGGTAGTATCTATACTCATGTAAGGTTTCCTTGGACTCCACAATGTATGTCGTGGAAATATATATCATGTTATCATTTATAAAGTGTTTATGAAATTTACTCGCTGAGCCGTCGAGCTCATTCCTTTCATTTTCTTCTCTTTCAGGTCGGGATAAAGGTAAGGGCATCTTGTAATATGGAGTAGTCATGAGCAGGATGACATATGTTCCATAAAACATTATTTTGTTCACCATGTACATGTAATATGTTTTATGTCAGCATTACCTAGTTGAGTGTGCTATGGTGCTACTATCATATGTAACCATGTACATGTAATTATGCTTTATGTCAGCATTACCTAGTTGAGTGTGCGATGGTGCTACTATCATATGTAAATTTTGTAATAATTGTAATTAGAACTCGTGGTACATGGGATGTTGGTGAAGTTAAAAGTTGTGATCATGTTGGTAGGATTATGTGGCTAATGGATGCTTTGATGGTTATGTAAGAAGAATACATGTAAGAAGGATATTATGGAGATCTTCTATATTTTGTGATATGTAGGCCATGTGGCCGAAATTCTTTATGGACATAAGTAGGCCTTGGAGCCGAAATTTATACTTTTGTATGTGGAAAAAGTAAAATTTTAGAGGAGATGCTGCCGAAATTTTCTAGATTTTAAATTGAAGAAAAGTTTTGGAAATAAATACGTGTTATGGACCTAATCTTGCTTATTAGAAGCTGGGACCGTTACAGTTGGTATCAGAGCCAGGTTTAGGTAAGGTTAGCCTAGATAGATGTAGCATACAGGACTGGCTAAATAAGCATGTGAAATCTGTATGTATGTTTGGGTAAAATAGAAAGGGGTATAGGAGGGATAGTAGAATCTTAGGGTATTTTGACCCCGAAAGGTATGATATTTAACTGTTCTCTACGTTTGAATTTGGGTACCCGCATACCTTAATTCAAATGGATCCTGCAAAGGGTGCGGGCCCTTCTGTGTGGAATTTCAGTGGTATGGGACACTGCAAAAGAGAGAACAATTAAAATATCACACAAGACAGGGTTAAACCTATTGTCAGGGTAGTTCCGCCCAAAGGAAAATTATGAAGATCGGCATGGTTAAAGAAGTGATAATTTTCTATCGTGTATTGTTATGTATTCATGCAAGTTATTATTTAGAGAAGAATTGGAAGGCAAATTGTCTAATGTAAATCTCTTACTTATACAGATGGGAGATTCAGAAATGACGGGATCGTCATCCGACAATCCGGAGTCGGAAAGTTTGAGTTGGATTGCAGACCAGATGGATTGGGATTTTGAGTCAGATGAAACCAATCCAGCTATCATTCTGAAAAGTCCCTCAGACAGTAAAAATACAGGGGTTCGCTTGGAACAAGATAATAAAGATGAAATCAGTGAGGCAGAAAGTGCCATAGGGAATGCACCAACAACCGTGGACATGGAAATACTGCCTAGTAATGAAATGAATCCTGAAGGAAGGATTTTCTTTGGAGGTATTTGGTGGGATTCCAGTTGGGTAGAAGACATGGATCTCTATGATGATAATGAGAATTGGAGATGTGAATATGATACTATTCAAGAAGAAGAAGGAGAGAATCCTGAGAAAGAAAATCTAGAAGAAGAAGAGGATCCTGAAGAAATAGATCCAGAAGAGGATGATCCTGTGGAATTAAATCAAGAAGAGGAAGATCCTGAAGAAGAGGAAAACAATAAGGAAGATGAATCTGGAGGAGACAACAGGGAGGAAAGCTCCTCGGGTTCTAACATAACCCCATGATAGGAGTCTAGAGGGGTGGCATTTTTGTTTTGGTTGTTTTTGTTTTTGAAGAAAATGAATGTGGACTTACATGAATGAATATTTTTTTTTTTTTTTGTAAAGAGAAAGGTTGTCAATAGCTATATGTATGAACAATGTATTCCTTTATGACTGCATTTGTATGTTTCGAAAGAATGTGATCATGCTAATGTAAATGTTACCATGAAAACATTTTGTGCATAAATGAAATCAGTGTTTTGTTTTGAACTATTCTACTTATTATTATTGAGTTGCCATTGATTAAGTTCGACTATTCTTCTAGGTATTAAATGGACTTAAATTTTCCTCCATCCGAGGCCAACTCGGAGGGCGACGTCCCATTGCACAGTGCAATCGGGAGTCTCCATCCCCCATCAAGTCAAGAACTCCTAAATGAGCAAACTAATGCCACTCGGAGAATTCCAGACAGAATACCAGATTGGTTGTTGCAACTGGCAAATGTTAACAACCCTCGAAGAGCCCTTGAACAATTTCAAAAGTTAAATCCACCAGCTTTTAAAGGAGAAGTTGACCCGATACAAGCCGAAGAATGGCTCCGTCAAATTGAGAAAATACTTGATGTTATGGAGTGCACGGAAAATCAACGGGTATCTTCACCTCCTTTATGTTCCAAGGAGAAGCTGAGCGCTGGTGGGAGATGATCAAAGGAGGAGCTAGAACCATGGGGAAAGAAATTTCTTGGAACTTCTTAGTTAAGAAGTTCAATGAAAAATATATACCGGGAGTGGTAAAGGACAGACTCGCAATGGAGTTCCAAGACCTAAAGCAGGACCAGTTGACTGTGAGTCAATATGAGGCCAAATTCACCCAACTGTCAAGATATGCGGAGAAATTGGTGTCTGAAGAAGAAGATAGAGCAAAAGATTTGTTAGAGGCTTGAGGCCTGAAATCAGGAGTAAACTAATTCCTTTTCAATTACAGATCTATGGCCAAGCAGTAGAGAAGGCCCTAGAAATTGAAAGAGACATACAGGAGTGCCAGGAGGCAAGGACCAGGGAACCGCCTTTTATGAAGCGCCTCCGGTATGCTAATGCGCCAAACTTTGGAGCTCATCCGGTAAGGTCCGACAGAGGTACCAGATCTTCCTTTATGCCGCCCAAGGGACCAGAGGGAACTCGTGGCCCAAGAAGAGGGGATTTTCTCATTCAGAATTACCAATGCCATCTCCACACTCAACTTTGCGGGAAGCCAATGGTGTCCCAGATGCAATAGGAATCACACCGCAGTTGCTCTGTTGGTAAGCAATGTTTTGCTTGTGGTAAAATGGGTCATATGAGGAGAGACTGCCCAACCCTGCATGGATATCCAGGAGCTAGTAGGGGAACAGGAAGACCGACCATGGGTATTGCCCCAACAGCAGGAGGACAAGCTACCGCCTTTCGACAACCTGTCAACAGGACTCGTTCAGCCACGACGCAAGCATCGGTACAACAACCCAGAGCTCAGGGAAGAATGAACGCAATAACTCCACAGGAAGCTAGGGCATCCAATGCAGTGGTGGAAGGTACCGTCTGTGTATCTAAAAATATTGCTCGAGTATTATTTGACCCTGGTGCTACCCATTCATTTATTTCTTCATCATTTGCTGCAATGATTAACAAGAACTCTGAACCTATGAACTATCAACTAGTGGTGTCAACCCCAGTAGGCGCAAGTGTGACCACTAGTGAATATTATAAGAAATGTGAAATCATTATAGGAGAAATGAAAACATATGCAGACTTGATTAAATTAGGAGAGATGGAATTTGACATCATCCTAGGAATGGATTGGTTGTCAACATATCGAGCTCATGTAGATTGTCACCAGAAGAGAATAATATTTAAGTTAGAAGGAGCTCCAGAAAGAGTCTATGAAGGGATGAAGGGTAAGATTTGCACTCCAATTATTTCAGCTGTGAAGGCCACTAAGCTATTAAGGTAAGGATGTCAAGGATTTCTGGCAACTGTTATAAGTGAAGACAATAATGAAAGTTGAAAACATTGAAGTTGTGAAGGAATATCCTGATGTATTTCCAGAGGATCTACTCGGTTTGCCCCCAGATAGGGCAGTAGATTTTTCCATTAATCTTCTACCAGGGACAAGCCCCATATCCAAGGCACCCTATAGAATGGCACCCGCAGAAATGAAAGAATTGAAGGACCAACTGCAGGAGTTACTCAGTCTGGGTTTATTCGGCCAAGTGTATCACCTTGGGGTGCTCCTGTGTTATTTGTTAAGAAGAAAGATGGGAGCATGAGGCTGTGTATAGACTACCGGGAGTTGAACAAGGTCACTATCAAGAATCGGTATCCACTGCCAAGGATTGATGATCTTTTTGACTAACTTCAGGGTGCCAGTTTATTTTCTAAAATAGATCTGAGATCTGGATATCATCAATTAAAAATTAAGCCGGAAGATGTTTCTAAGACAGCCTTTCGGACTAGATATGGACACTATGAGTTCTTAGTGATGCCATTTGGTTTGACCAACGCTCCAGCAGCATTCATGGATCTGATGAATAGGATCTTCCAACCATATCTAGATCAATTTGTGGTGGTCTTTATAGATGACATTCTAATCTACTCTAAAGCAAAGAGGAGCATAAAAGTCATTTAAGGGTAGTTTTACAATTATTGAGAGAGAACCAACTTTATGCAAAACTTAAAAAGTGTGAATTCTGGCTGGATAAAGTAGGATTTTTGGGTCACATCATAAGTAAGGAAGGAATATCGGTGGATCCTGCTAAGATCGAAGCAATTAAGGAATGCCTCGACCTACCAATGTCACCGAAGTGCGGAGTTTTCTGGGACTGGCTGGGTATTACCGGAGATTTGTGGAGGGATTCTCCAAAATAGCAGCATCCTTGTCACAATTAACCAAGAAGGGACTCAAATTCTATTGGGGAGATAGTCAGGAAAGAATTTTCAAGAGTTAAAGGATAAACTAACATCAGCCCCAGTCCTAGCCATGCCCACTGGAACTGAAGGCTATGTTATTTACAGTGATGCGTCAAAGTCAGGGCTAGGGTGTGTGTTGATGCAGCATGGCAGGGTAATTGCATATGCTTCTAGACAACTAAGGAACCATGAGAAGAATTATCCTACACATGATCTGGAGCTAGCCGCAGTCATCTTTGCCTTAAAGATATGGCGACACTACCTTTATGGAGTCTCATGTGATATATATACAGATCATAAAAGTCTAAAGTATATCTTTACCCAAAAGGAGTAGAATATGCGACAAAGAAGATGGTTGGAGTTAATGAAAGACTACGACTTGGCTATTCATTACCACCCCGGAAAGGCCAATGTTGTGGCAGATGCCTTAGTAGAAAGTCGGGAGGATCCGTAGCAGTGTTACTAACACAACGAGATGAATTATTAAAAGACATAGAGCGGCTGCAATTGGAGATCTTGGTGAAGGAAAATCGAGAAGGAATGGTGCAGGTAAGTCAAGTTAGCATTGATTTTGACCTCCACAAAGAAATAAAGGAAGCTCAACTAAAAGATGATCAAGTAATTGGAATTGTGGAAGGAGTGCAAAGGGGTGAAGCCCAAGATTATTCCATTGTTAAGGACTTGCTAAGAAAAGGAGGCCGAATCTATATACCTTCAGATTTTAAGCTCAAAGAGCGAATTATGACTGAAGCACATTGTACTCCTTACACTGCACATCCGGGAGCAACCAAGATGTATCAAGATCTAAGATCAAATTTTTGGTGGGAAGGAATGAAGAAGGATATAGCTAAATTTGTACAAAGATGCCTGATATGCCAACAAGTCAAAGTGGAACACAAGAAGCCTCCGGGACTCCTTATTCCGTTACAAATTCCTGAATGGAAGTGGAGCAATATTACTATGGATTTTGTTACAGGACTTCCCAAATCCCCTCAAGGATATGATGCCATATGGGTGATAGTAGACCGACTCACAAAGTCCGCCCATTTCCTACCCATTCGAATAAACTATTCAATGGACAGATTAGCCCAAATCTACCTCCGAGAAATAATCAGAATTCACGGAGTACCTGAGACTATTGTGTCAGATCGGGACCCCCGATTCCAGTCAAGACTATGGGTCAGCCTATCCCAGGCTTTGGGCACTAAGTTACATCCAAGTACAGCTGCTCATCCGCAAACCGACGGACAATCAGAAAGAACTATACAAATCTTGAAGATATGCTGAGAGCATGTGTATTGGATTTCGGAGGTAATTGGGAAAAATATCTACCATTGGCAGAGTTTGCATACAACAATAGTTATCAATCTACTATTGGAATGCCGCCATTTGAAGTCTTGTACGGCAGGAAGTGTAGATCTCCGATTTGTTGGGAGGAGATAGGAGACCGAACATTATTCGGAGCAGATATAGTGGTAGATACAACAGAGAAAATCCGGATAATTAGGAAGAGGATGAGAGCGGCCCAAAGTAGACAAAAGACATATGCAGATCGGCGCCGGAGACCCTTGGAATTGCTGAAGGCGACAAAGTTTTCTTGAAGATATCACCAATGAAGGGAGTGATACGGGTTGGTAAATGGAATAAGTTAGACCCCCGTTTCATCGGTCCTTTTGAGATATTGGAAAGAATTGGACCTCTGGCTTATCAGTTAGCATTACCACCGGAAATGGAGAAGATGCATGATGTATTTCATGTGTCACAATTAAGGAAATACATACCAGACCCCAGTCATGTTCTTAGTTACTCTCCACTACAACTCCAAGAAGATTTATCATATACGGTGGAGCCAGTGCAAATCTTGGACCGTAAAGAGAAGGTTTTGCGGAACAAAACTATTCCGTTAGTAAAGGTATTATGGAGAAGCCAGGAAATCGAAGAGACTACCTGGGAACCAGAGGAGAATATGTGATCTACCTATCCACAACTTTTCAAGGTACGTCGAGCTTCGGGGCCGAAGCTTCCCTAAGGGGGGTAGAAAATGTAACAGCCGTTTTTTATTAAATACCTATATTAATAAAGATGACCAAAGAATTATATTTCATCTTTATGAGTTATTTTCATTTTTTTTGGGTATAAATTGGTATATATATAGAAAATATATATAAATATTTTATGCCAATAATTATGATATTAGAATACATGGGGAGTATATCTTAAATATTGCAAATTTTGGTATATCTTTAAGTACTCCCAAATTGGCTTATACCAAAAATAATACTATGTATTGTAGATCAAAAATTTTTTTTTTATTCTTTTAGTTAGTGGAGGTGTTAGGTGTGCATGGTGAGGTGAGATGTAGGGCTAGGATGAGTTTGGTCTTAGATCTAGCCAAGTGGCAAGACTTGAGGGGAAGTTGTAATTGCAATGACCAGGTTATTAGGGGCCTATTTGCGTAATAGCCTTCTCTTACGTTAGGATCTGAGAGAAGTTTCTTCCTCTCTGTAAAAAATCCAGAACTTCCCCAAACCAAACCCTAGAATTTCTTCCCCTCACTCTCACTCTCTCTCTCTCTCTCTCTCTCTCTCTCTCTCTCGCACCCCGGCCGAAGCCAAGGGGGGCGGCAGCACAGCCACGCCACCACCGCACGCGGCTGCGCACAGCTGCGAGCAGCAGCCCGCAGCCGCGCGCAGCGCGCGGGGGGCGGCGCTCAGCCGCGCGCCAGCGGCGGCTCAGGCCGCGGGTCGGCCTGAATCGGGGGGGGGGAATCCCCTGTTGACTGGAGTAGAAGAGATTCAGATTTGGTGGTGAGTTTGCAAGGGGAAAAAGCAAAGCCCTAATTCTGAATTAGGTTCCAAAACCCCCAAAATTCTGAAATTAAATTGGGTTGAAGGTAAGATTTATTACTTACTAATTTTTCCTCCTTATGAATCATTTTATAACTAAGATGCGCCTTGTCTTTCTTTTGCTAGGATTTTGATTAAGGGAGGATTGATCAAATCATAAGTGGGAATCCATATCAAGGTGAGTAAATTTACATACTCACTTCACATACCAAAGTTATGAATTTTAATTCAAAGTAAATGGATTTATGATACTAAGAGAAATTTCAAGGGAAGTGTACTAGAATAGGGTAAGGTAGCATGTATATTAACGTTTCATAAAATTGGTGACATATTGACTCTCTTTTCATTAGAGGGGTTACATAAATTTTTGTGTTATGTATTATAACAATTAGAGTGAAGTTAAGTAGTATAGGTAAAGTAAATGGTGATGGGTGTTACTAGAATGTAAGGGTGAATTAGTAGTCATGTTACATGTTATGTTGTGACATGTTAAAGTCACTAATCTTAATACCTAGGCATCTCCGCATGAACCACATTGTACGAATTACTATGGTAATATCTATATAATAGCATGATTGAAATATGGATGAAATGCAAGCATGTCAACTTTGTGATCTTGCCAACATGCTATTGTGTAACGTATGCAACGATATATGTATTTTTTTTTATGCAATATACATTAGTGTGTTGATTTTGGGATCTACATGTTACTATGGTAAATCCCTATAATTGTCAATTAAGAGAGAAGGGGCCGGGCGGGAGCCGGTAGGAGTGGGAGAAGACGGTGAGTAACGGTAGTGCATATTGCTTATTAACATAAGGAGGAAAGGGCCGGCGGGAGCCGGTAGGAGGAAGAAGACGGGGGTCATGGGAATCATGTATATACATTGCGTGAATATGTGTATTATTTCATAAACTATATATATATATATGTGTGTGTGGTGTGTGTGTGTGTGTGTGTGTGTGTGTGTGTGTGTGTGTGAGTCTTGGTTGCAATTCCAGGAGGAAGGGGCCGGGCGGGAGCCGGTAGGGGGAGAAGACGGGGTAAAATTAACACCTTATGATTAGGGTGACGTGTGAATGTGCCCTAGTAAGTAATAAAAGTATTGTGTTGTCGGTAAATATTTGTACAGTGACAATATATAGTCAAGGTTTGGGCAAGGTAAGAATATGTGTCTAGAGGCTTTAGAGGGGGATCAAGTAATGATCCTCGCTCTAGTACATTATTAGAAGGAACTTTTAATCAGAAAGAAAGCCTAACAATAAATTGGGTAAGGTAGTATCTATACTCATGTAAGGTTTCCTTGGACTCCACAATGTATGTCGTGGAAATATATATCATGTTATCATTTATAAAGTGTTTATGAAATTTACTCGCTGAGCCGTCGAGCTCATTCCTTTCATTTTCTTCTCTTTCAGGTCGGGATAAAGGTAAGGGCATCTTGTAATATGGAGTAGTCATGAGCAGGATGACATATGTTCCATAAAACATTATTTTGTTCACCATGTACATGTAATTATGCTTTATGTCAGCATTACCTAGTTGAGTGTGCTATGGTGCTACTATCATATGTAACCATGTACATGTAATTATGTTTTATGTCAGCATTACCTAGTTGAGTGTGGCGATGGTGCTACTATCATATGTAAATTTTGTAATAATTGTAATTAAAACTCGTGGTACATGGGATGTTGGTGAAGTTAAAAGTTGTGATCATGTTGGTAGGATTATGTGGCTAATGATGCTTTGATGGTTATGTAAGAAGAATACATGTAAGAAGGATATTATGGAGATCTTCTATATTTTGTGATATGTAGGCCATGTGGCCGAAATTCTTTATGGACATAAGTAGGCCTTGGAGCCGAAATTTATACTTTTGTATGTGGAAAAAGTAAAATTTTAGAGGAGATGCTGCCGAAATTTTCTAGATTTTAAATTGAAGAAAGTTTTGGAAATAAATACGTGTTATGGACCTAATCTTGCTTATTAGAAGCTGGGACCGTTACAGTTATTCCTTAAAGATACTCTCTGAAACCAAGAATGTCCAGGGCCAAAACGGACACAACCGAGAACCAAAGTTGATTTGGAAAGTCACTGTGTGTAGCTTGTTGACTTGGCTTACACTAACGACTAACAGTTCAAGACCTAGTTCACTGATTAGCCAGTAAGTCCGATAAAGCTTTCGCTATGGAAGGTCAAACCTAGTTCACCTATCCTTATGCAGTTTCTTTTCTCAAGTACCTTTCACAATAGAGTCAGTCTCTTTGTGCGTCATTTCCTTGAATCTCCATTCATTGTGGGGGATTGTTGGAATTGAAGAATATAAATGCGAATCTTTGAGTTGAATTATGGCGAGATCCGTTGATCGAATCAATTGGATGATGGTTGGAGTGTGTTCTCCTTCCATTGGGGATGAACGTGGTATATTCACATGTTCAATTCCGACTTCGAATGAATGAGATATTTAAGTCTAAAGATTGCCTAATTCAAAGCCAAATGGGACTAAACTGTTGGAATGCCAACAGTTGCGACTGTTGGACTGCCAACAGTTTGACTGTTGGGTGGTGCGTCAGTTGGGCAGCCAACAGTTGTGACTGTTGGGTCGAAAGGTTGCAACTTTCGTTGGGTTCGAACTTGTTGGCCCCTCCTGGAGCGCTATATAAAGCGCTCCCATCTCTCAATTGAAAGACACCAACACCAACAGCAAACAACTCTCTCTCTTTCTATCTGAGTTCTGAAGCAGAAGCAAGTCTGCGTTCTGAACTAGGAAGTAGAGTTCCAAAGCGACTTCCAGCGAGAAGTGGGAATCCCAAGCGACTTCCAAAGGAGATTCTGCAAAATTCGTTCTGAAAGAGGGATCAGAAAATTCAACAGATTCTTTTATAGAATTGTTGTCTGAATCTGGTACTTCTGAAGAAGAATATTCTTCAACCTTCCTTCGTCCAACAGTGGGTGCTACTCCAAAGTAAAGGCAAATATTCATTCGAAATTTGTCCTTGTCCCGCTGCTTCAACGATCCTGTGAAGGTACTGGTTAACTACGGTTTCGACCGTACGGTGATTTGATAGTGCTATTCAAATACCGTGAAGGAGTGTTGTATCTTGGGAGACCAGCGTCCAATTATCCCGTTAGCACCACAGTGCGGGGGACGTAATTGTCTTAAGGAGATTCGCTCTAAGCGTACCTCACTCCAAATACTGTATAAGTGGATTAAGTCCTTTATACAGGGGATATACTTTACAGTATATCGAGACTGATTTAGATTCAGTCTAATTGGTGTTTAACCAAGGAAAAAATTGAAAGGTGGTTCTTAAATTAAGGAACGTTCTATTGAACGGAAAACCTCCCACCTGATATTTGCCGACCTGGCCAATAGATTGTTGATATCTCAGTGATCTTGATTAGTT
>JAVJIF010016151.1:0-89250 GCA_038442645.1 Agave tequilana
TCTTACTCTAATAATTTAATCTGATTCCCAAGTCTTCTCAATCACTACTCCTATTAAGATCAATCATTATATCCCAACACTCAGTATCATAACATATCCATGAACATGCATCTAAGTTCTATCATGCTAAATCAAGTCATTCCATCATATATCCATCCATAATATATATCCCTCGATATCATATACATCATCTATATCCTATACACAACTCATGTATCAAGTCCACAATCCATCAAGTAACCACACACAGTAGTCAGACTCATATTAGTCGACTAAGACTATATACAAGTCGACTAGGGGAAAGTGTAGTCGACTAACAAATTAGGATAAGTCAACTATCTGGTTAGCAACATGATACAGCTTCAATTCCGCACATACTCTCAATCTACCAAGGGACTCACTGCTTCTCTCATGCACACTTCCCACAGCATATAGGTTCTACCTTATGTCTATACACAAATTGCCCAACACTCATATGATAACAAGGGATTCTAACGTCATAAATATATGCATCTCCTATTCCATGCATTCGTCATGTAAAATAAAGGGAATGGCAAATCCACTTCTATACTAAAAGTTATCCACACTCATAACAATATAACACATTAAATGGTTCATCACATACATAAAAATATTTACAATTACTTCAAATTTAAAGAATGAGAGAGATATGAGGAGAAACACTCACATTGGGAAACCTGCACGTTACCGGGCGAGTCGCCGTTACGGTCGGTCTTCGCTGTCGGACTGCATAGGACGGTAGCCAGGGTACTGGGGAAGGCCACCGTGCCGGTCTCCGACGACGGCCTGGCGTGGATCAGGAGAACGGCCTGCTCGCCCGTCATGTGCGCTGGTTCTGACTGCCGTGCTGCTGCTCTTCTTCCTGGGCTGCTGGTCCGGATCTCACCAAACAATCCAAAATACTGTAACACGCAACCAATACATACAAATAATCATAAATACACGCTAAATACCCACACGTGCATACGAACATATACGCGTACACGTATACATACGTATACAAGCATACACATACATACATATTATATAAACATGCCTACACATTATATACTTACATATATATTAATGCGTAATTACACATATACCCATATACATTAATTTAATGCAAACATATCCAATTTAATTAAGTCCCAATTATTAATCACTAAATATACACAAATGATTAAAGAATAAATTCATGCATAAATATATACCTGCATAAATGTCCAAATTAATAAATACTATTATTAATTATATTTACCTATACATATTTAATCCACATCCATGCATACACATGCATGCATAACACCATTAAAGACACTCACGCACACACACAATCACACACATTTAATAACTTCTCAATTATTACACAAATGCCCTTATACACAAAAATAAGCTAACCTCGGGACAACTTGCGGCGCACCGATGGGGGCTCCGACGGAGGCGTGCGGGGTCGCGGAGGGTGTCGTTGGATAGAGCAACTCGCCGTGAAGGGCGCGCTCGCCGACGTCGATCAACGGCATCCCGCGGAGAGCCCGAAAATAGCTCGGTGGAAGGATTTCGCCGCACACAAGAATTTCCCATATGCAATTCGAATACCTATGGCAACACACATTAATTAAATAATAGTTGGTATATGCTTTCTACACCACCAATCAAAATCACTCACACCTATAATTAATTAACCCATACATCTATAAATAATTAAAATGACCCATCTCATTTTGGGGAGAAAGTGAGGCTCACGGCCAATGGAAGCTGCTGGGCGGCCTGGGTTGTCGCTACGCCATGGATGCACGGGTGGAGGCGAAGCTCCAGGCTGGCCTGCTGGAGAGCATGGTGGTCGCGGGCTCCAGCGAGGAAGAACGAACAACCGAAGGGGGAAGAAGAGCCACGCCTGGTGGGGTCTGCGGCTGGAGGAGGCGGCCTGGGTTGGGGCGGATCTCCGGCCATGACTGTTGTCGTGCAGGGAGGAAGGCGGGTCGGTGTGGATCTGGAGGGGCTGTGCTGCGGTTGAAGGGGCAGCGGCTGGAGATCCGCGCGCGAGAGAGGAGGCCGGCCATGGTCTCACTGGATCCGGCCTGGGCTGCCGGCCAATGGGGCGGAGGATCCGGCGTGCTGGTTGGTGTGCGCGCGCTGGATCTGCAGGGGGCTCGCATGGGGTTGGGCGGCTGAATGAGGAGGAGAAATAGACATTAGGTTTTAGGTTAGTTAAGATTAGGATTTATATAGGGTTAGTGTTGGGCCTCAGGTTGGGCTAGGAAAGAAATGAAAAGGGAAAAATAAAAGGGAAATAAAATGATGGAAGAAGGGAATGGGCTATACTAAAAATAAGAGAAATTAAAAGGGAATATGGGCTTGGTTAAATGGGCCTAGAAAAATAATATAAATAACAACATTAATAATAATAATAACTCTAACATAATAATGATAATTAGGTATTAATAAATAATTTCAAATAAATTGTTTAAAATACTTACACGATATTATAAACTAGGGGATATTACATTCTACCCACCTTATAAAAATTTCGTCCTCGAAATTCAAATAAGGTAGGGAATGGTACAAATCAAGGATCAAGAGAGAACACAACAATCTTCCACGTTGCCTCGTTGGACGCCACGATTTCCGCTGCGCGCTCTGATCTCTGCTACCAGCTTCAACATGGAGTAACCGATCTCAAGTGATAGAATCAGAAGGAATGAATAGAAAGAAGGATGAAATCAAGATGGACATCCAAATCACTCTAATTGAAGTGTTGGAATCATGAATATCAACGGATCAAGAATGGAATTCCAAAGGAAGGACGATCAATTCCAAAGGGAGTCAATATTATCATATGCATAGTATATGTATTTGCAGTGTCAACATAACTGTCTCAGGTTACAGGTAGAACTAGGTTCTCCTTTTATGTCGAACCTAGGCTCTGATACCACTCTGTAACGCCCCGATCCTAAGATACGGAGTCGTTAGGGTGACGCATATACGCGAGGAAAATACCCCACGTATATACGCTAAGCCTAGATTAACCTGAACAAGTTATAAATCTGAACTATAATGATCAAAGAACACTGCAATAATACATATAAGACTACACATGATAGCAATGAATAACAGGAAGAAAATGACAGCTGAATAGAAGTCAAAGGTGATATACAGGAATCAAATAGTAATAACAAGAATAAAATGCAAGTATACCAGAATCAAAGGGAGAGGACCCAAGCTCCTCGTAAAGCGTACCGCCTCATCAAACACTGCACATTAGAAACAATCGTCCAATAGCTGGACGTGCAAATCCAGGGTCGTCAGAACGCGACCATAATGAGTGTGTGTGTAAAGGGAAAACAGCTCGTGCAGAAGAAACCATGTGCATATATAATAATAAGGACAACTGCAGATAGAAAGACTAAATAACACAATAAATAACTGAACAGTAACACATATGATGAAGACATGAATACAGATAGCAGTCAAATGGCACAACTGTAAATATGCAATCAATGTCAAATAGGTATCCATCACATGTCACTAAACTGGTACCCAAGTCTGGTCATAAGTCTGGTCCTGATTACAATCATGTGGTCCTGGTTACAATCATGTATACAGTCATGTGTCATAAGGCAGGTAACCATTCAGGGTATAACACAATGTGTTCATTCAATTCATTCAATAACAATCAGTAATGTGCTACGTTATCTTTGTCACTTTCCCACCGGCGTCCCACAACATCCGACAGTTCACCCTGGAGCCCACACATCCAGTAGAACTCATCCGAACTCCGATATGCGGGTATCATTGTTCGAATAGGGAAAGAGAACCAAATAACATGTATCCTAGGGTTATCATCATACAAGTGCATGTAGATGCTAATAGGCACTGAGAATGCAATATCACGCTAACACCAGGCGTCACGTACAATAGATAGCCCTACAGATTCAAGAGGTGGCCCCCACAGATTCAAGAGGTGGCCCCCACCATGTGTATGGTGTGGCACTTTGCTCCGTGTGGCACTTTGCTCTGAGGGAAACAGGATTTTAGAGGTGGCCCCCGTGGATTCAAGAGGTGGCCCCCACCATGTGTATGGTGTGGCACTTTGCTCCACGTGGCACTTAGTTCCTTTCAAGATCCGCCGGACGCTAGCACGATTGTGGGATACATCCTCGTCAATCCCGACACCAGGCGGCAAACCGCCGGACGCCGGTTTGACTGTGCTATTAACAGGTCAACAGTGCATGGGACATGGATACCGGGTACAGGAGTCCAGATGTCAAGTAACAGTGATACAGTCATATGTCAAGGTCCAGTGAAAGGTGTCTAGTGTACAGTCAGTGAGGTAATGCCATCAATAACAATCAATACCTTATGCCATTTCAATTACTGGGATGCTACTGGACGGTAACAATATCAGTACAGTAATGATCAATCAGTAATCGTATACACGGTGAACAATATCAGTAACAGTAACAGTAACAGTAACAGTAACAGTAACCGTATATACGATGAACAATAGGACTGTACCGTGGTTACGGTCAAACAATCATTTCCCAGTAACTTCGATAACATGGATAAAATAACAGTAACAGTCTAACTACTGTTCAATAAACAGTCTCAACTAAAGCTGATCATAATCTCATCCATCCATACTAAAGAGATATCATTAACTATTCCATCAACTTATATTCCCAATACCATCCTCGTAAATCGTTAAGTAATCAGTCCGTATTAGTGTAAGCCAAAACGGTAAAACTACCATATCAATGAATCTGTAATTAGTCCTCTCCTCAACACCAATATGAACTCAATCTCTATCAATAGATGTAATCAATAACCATGCATGTCCTCGAGGTCAACAAGTCAAACGCATATCCCAATCATATTAAATAGGAAACATCCTCAAACACATGTGATCTAGAATATCTACTCAACTACTTCAGTCATATCTGATATGTCCTCAAATACTCACTAATAAAGTCATTTCTAACTACTGATCATCATTCAATGTAAATAATATAAGTCCAGATCAATCCAAAATCACCATATTCAACTCACATTCCCAACAGTTACATGATCGTCAAGTATCAATATACATCAATGAATCTGATATGATAATTGTCATTCCAACATATATTCATAATCAAGCTCAGCTCTCTTACTCTAATAATTTAATCTGATTCCCAGTCTTCTCAATCACTACTCCTATTAAGATCAATCATTATATCCCAACACTCAGTATCATAACATATCCATGAACATGCATCTAAGTTCTATCATGCTAAATCAAGTCATTCCATCATATATCCATCCATAATATATATCCCTCGATATCATATACATCACTATATCCTATACACAACTCATGTATCAAGTCCACAATCCATCAAGTAACCACACACAGTAGTCAGACTCATATTAGTCGACTAAGACTATATACAAGTCGACTAGGGGAAAGTGTAGTCGACTAACAAATTAGGATAAGTCGACTAATCTGGTTAGCAACATGATACAGCTTCAATTCCGCACATACTCTCAATCTACCAAGGGACTCACTGCTTCTCTCATGCACACTTCCCACAGCATATAGGTTCTACCTTATGTCTATACACAAATTGCCCCAACACTCATATGATAACAAGGGATTCTAACGTCATAAATATATGCATCTCCTATTCCATGCATTCGTCATGTAAAATAAAGGGAATGGCAAATCCACTTCTATACTAAAAGTTATCCACACTCATAACAATATAACACATTAAATGGTTCATCACATACATAAAAATATTTACAATTACTCCAAATTTAAAGAATGAGAGAGATATGAGGAGAAACACTCACATTGGGAAACCTGCACGTTACCGGCGAGTCGCCGTTACGGTCGCCGTGGCGCCGCTCTTCGCTGTCGGACTGCATAGGACGGTAGCCAGGGTACTGGGGAAGGCCACCGTGCCGGTCTCCGACGACGGCCTGGCGTGGATCAGGAGAACGGCCTACTCGCCCGTCATGTGCGCTGGTTCTGGACTGCCGTGCTGCTGCTCTCCTTCCTGGGCTGCTGGTCCGGATCTCACCAAACAATCCAAAATACTGTAACACGCAACCATACATACAAATAATCATAAATACACGCTAAATACCCACACGTGCATACGAACATATACGCGTACACGTATACATACGTATACAAGCATACACATACATACATACATATTATATAAACATGCCTACACATTATATACTTACATATATATTAATGCGTAATTACACATATACCCATATACATTAATTTAATGCAAACATATCCAATTTAATTAAGTCCCAATTATTAATCACTAAATATACACAAATGATTAAAGAATAAATTCATGCATAAATATATACCATGCATAAATGTCCAAATTAATAAATATCTATTATTAACTATATTTACCTATACATATTTAATCCACATCCAAGCATACACATGCATGCATAACACCATTAAAGACACTCACGCACACACACAATCACACACATTTAATAACTTCTCAATTATTACACAAATGCCCTTATACACAAAAATAAAGCTAACCTCGGGACAACTTGTGGCGCACCGATGGGGGCTCCGACGGAGGCGTGCGGGGTCGCGAAGGGTGTCGTTGGATAGAGCAACTCGCCGTGAAGGGCGTGGGGTGCATTCGCGCTCGCCGACGTCGATCAACGGCATCCCGCGGAGAGCCCGAAAATAGCTCGGTGGAAGGATTTCGCCGCACACAAGAATTTCCCATATGCAATTCGAATACCTATGGCAACACACATTAATTAAATAATAGTTGGTATATGCTTTCTACACCAACCAATCAAAATCACTCACACCTATAATTAATTAACCCATACATCTATAAATAATTAAAATGACCCATCTCATTTTGGGGAGAAAGTGAGGCTCACGGCCAATGGAAGCTGCTGGGCGGCCTGGGTTGTCGCTACGCCATGGATGCACGGGTGGAGGCGAAGCTCCAGGCTGGCCTGCTGGAGAGCATGGTGGTCGCGGGCTCCAGCGAGGAAGAACGAACAACCGAAGGGGGAAGAAGAGCCACGGCCTGGTGGGGTCTGCGGCTGAAGGAGGCGGCCTGGGTTGGGGCGGATCTCCGGCCATGGCTGTTGTCGTGCAGGGAGGAAGGCGGGTCGGTGTGGATCTGGAGGGGCTGTGCTGCGGTTGAAGGGGGCAGCGGCTGGAGATCCGCGCGCGAGAGAGGAGGCCGGCCATGGTCTCACTGGATCCGGCCTGGGCTGCCGGCCAATGGGGCGGAGGATCCGGGCGTGCTGGTTGGTGCGCGCGCGCTGGATCTGCAGGGGGCTCGGCATGGGGTTGGGCGGCTGAATGAGGAGGAGAAATAGAGATTAGGTTTTAGGTTAGGTTAAGATTAGGATTTATATAGGGTTAGTGTTGGCCTCAGGTTGGGCTAGGAAAGAAATGAAAAGGGAAAAATAAAAGGGAAATAAAATGATGGAAGAAGGGAATGGGCTATACTAAAAATAAGAGAAAATAAAAAGGGAATATGGGCTTGGTTAAATGGGCCTAGAAAATAAATAATAATAATAACAACATTAATAATAATAATAACTCTAACAATAATAATGATAATTAGGTATTAATAAATAATTTCAAATAAATTGTTTAAAATACTTACACGATATTATAAACTAGGGGATATTACAGATTGTATTAAAAGATGACCTACTTATATATTTTTACTGCTTACATGTTTATATATTTCTACTGCTTATTATATACTTATTATATGGTATCACTAGTACAATATCATGTATTATATATTATTATCGTTCTTGTATTACTATTGTATCTATTACCACCTCCTTCATTTTACCACTCACTAGGTCACTTTTTGACGACTCTGGGTTTGCGTGCCCAGGTTGGAGAGCCGAGTTACCGTATTCTCAGATAGTCCATTGGGTTCATATCGGAGACTCCTCATCGAGACTATTCATAGGTATCTTGGTCATTTATTTCTGTTATCCTATTTCTCCATGTTTTTATATCTGTTATGATCACTAACCCCTTTCTGCAGGTATTCTTGTACTTATTTCCTGCTGGAACTCCTGTGTATATGGAGGTTATGTCATGTACTGAGGCTTAACGTACACGTGAAGTTGTTTTCACCTCGCGTATGTACGTCGCCATAACGTCCCCGTACCGTGGGATCGAGGCTTTACAGAGTGGTATCAGAGCCTAGGTTCACACCTGGTGTGGGTAACCACCTGGTCAATACTCGGGCTCTTACCAACAGTACAATCAGATTCAGATTTAAGCTTATCTGTATCTGAATTTGGGGATTCCAGCGACGAGTACAAGAATACCATGTCATTGACGATTCATTCCTTGACTCTTTTCTCTTCCTTCCTGCCAGTTATCCACTAGCCTATCTAATTTCCGTCTTGCTTTCTTTTCATCTTCTTGCTTCCAATCCGAGAATATGCCTGATAACTAAAAGACGTTGATTTTGACACTGGATACCTATTATGTCCTGTTCATGTACCACTGACATCTAGGCCACTATTTCACCAAGACTGACACTATCATTTCATGTCTTATATCACCGTTAGATAATGATCGTCACATGTATACTGATCCACGGTACTCGATGACACTACATTGTCACTAGATAGGAATTGACCCACGTACTCGATGACACTACACTGTCACTAGACATGAATGTTGGACACCGTTATTTCATGTACTGGCATCATCATGACACGGATACTGTAAGTTCACTGGACATGATATTACACTATACACTGACCACGGTTATGACATGTTAGTGATACACCGATGTGATATACGGATTATCACTACGCACAGATATTCTACTAGTACACGGATATACCAAAGCACGGACTACCGCATGTCATCTTATTGATATCATCGTTACATGGATGCTCGATACACTGTTACCTCATATTCACCCATCACTGTTACATATGCTCACCACACGAGTGTACCTGCATGTATTGTTTCTATCTTATTATCATATGACGCACCGTGCAAATTATACAGATTATTGTTCCATATTACCGTATTCATGTTATATGATTGTTTCCTGTTACTGATATGGATACTACCGTTACTGGACATGAGAGCTGTTGATATGCGATATGGGGAATCCCACATCTATTGTTCCCGTTATATTGTTCCCGTTATATTGTTCCCGTTTCCCTTTATATTGTTCTATGCTATCAACAGAGCTCTGGTCCAGTTATCATGTTACCCGTATCATGTATTGTATTTGTTCTTGTTATATTGTATACTTGACATATCAGATCATAAAGCTAACTTGGGGATGGGGGAGACTCAACGGTTGATTAGATCTTATCGGGTGATGTACTGGATCCATATTATTCTCCCACTGCAAGGGACGGTAGTGCTACCTACCAATTGCTCCATGAGCTCTCGTTACTTGTTTCATGCTCCCCTCTTAGCGGAGGGCCCTGGTCTCAGCAGCCAGGGGTTTGTTTAAGGCCGTGATCCCGGGTATGCACGGGATACACCTACCCGATAAGAACTCCTCGACCATGGGTTTCCAATTAACATAATAAAACAGTATACACAATAGTGACGTCGGGAACACTTGTTATTTGGTCACTCTCTCGTTTGGATAATGGTACTCGTAGGCCATGTCTGGTTGGGTTCGACTGGAGTGCAGGCTCCAGCATGAACTGCCAGTGGTATGGGACACTGGAAGAGATTGATTATAATACCAGGTGGTACTGATTGCTACTATTGTATAAATAACATGACTTGCCTGATACATGTATTCTATTGTTTAGTTGTACATGTTCCTTTACCTGATTATTTCACCGTTATCATGTTACCTGTATATGTTGTTACCTTACCAGTTTCATGCTATACATTTTGTGGTGGCATCCTACTCATGTACATGTATAATCTGCATTGCATATATTCTGTCTCCTGTATTCCGTGCAGACATCATTACTGTATATGCACAACACAGTATTGTGGTTATATTGCATATGCCCACTTGCATATTCATATTGCTTATGCCCACCTGCATGTTCACTTCTATCACGTCACCACTAGCATGTTCATTTCTATTACGTCACCACTAGACAACGTTATTGATGATATAAACTGGATACGACCATAGACCTGACCTAATGATAACCGGCTAAGTAGTGATTGTATTAAAAGATGACCTACTTATATATTTTTACTGCTTACATGTTATATATTTCTACTGCTTATTATATACTTATTATATGGTATCACTAGTACAATATCATGTATTATATATTATTATCGTGCTTGTATTACTATTATATCTATTACCACCTCCTTCATTTTACCACTCACTAGGTCGCTTTCTGATGACCCTGGGTTTGCGTGCCCAGGTTGGAGAGCCGAGTTACCGTATTCTCAGATAGTCCATTGGGTTCATATCGGAGACTCCTCATCGAGACTATTCATAGGTATCTTGGTCATTTATTTCTGTTATCCTATTTCTCCATGTTTTTATATCTGTTATGATCACTAACCTCTTTCTGCAGGTATTCTTGTACTTATTTCCTGCTGGAACTCCTGTGTATATGGAGGTTATGTCATGTACTGAGGCTTAACGTACGCGTGAGGTTGTTTTCACATCACGTATGTACGTCGCCATAACGTCCCCATACCTGTGGGATCGGGGCGTTACAATGATTCTCAAATCCTTTATTTAATAACTCTTTAAACAGTGGTGGAATCAGAAAATTTTCACAGGTGGGCAAAAAATACACTAAAGATAATATTATAAAAAATTTCATAATGATCCAACATGAAAATACATAATTCTATTATTTAGAATTCAAACAATTTCACTTACTTAGAAATTTAATACAATAATAATGATTATAAAAATTCAGTTAAGCTGCAAAAGATGAGGATTTTCTCCTATCTCCCTTTTATTTTCTTCTCTAGTTTTTGTCGTTTCATTTCTTCTTATTCTTCTTCTCTTTTTTTTTTTCCTTTTTTGTGGTTTAAGATTGAAGAAGAGACTTTTATGTTGGATTCAAAAATTAGAATAATGCAAAATTGAAACTTAAAATTATTCGGACTGCACCAATTTGCATCAGCCATTTTTTTTATACCTAATGACTAGAGTTAACTTACCAGATAATAACTTGACGCATGATTTCATTTGTAATTAAATAGTTATAAATGTGAAATTATGACTTTGCAAATTATGCCTCATCACTTTTTTTTTTTTTTTTGGTAAAAATGCTATACCAATCTCTATTTGCAACATATCTCATTGGCCAAAAAAAGACTGTATTTGGACCCCACAAGATATCAGCGGGTGAGAGCAAAACATATATGCAAATACTCTTTTTCTTATTTATCAGGCAAGGCAATTTTTTTGCCGCATATAATAGTCTTATAAAAATTTAGAGATATCTGATTACATATCTGTGTATACATTAACTATGTTCAAAAGAGCACATATACTTCAAACATACTAAGGCGTGACGTGATATCTTGATAAAGAAAAGACAAGCTTATTCAATATTCTACTTCTTGACATTATCACATATAAAAGAACATAAATATAAGAGTATAAATTCATCTTTTAACTTATTTTTTTCTCCCTGTTTTTGATCATATTCTTTAAATATCTAACTAATATCCGAATCTGAATTGTGCGTACGTAGGAATAATATTTACTGGATACAAAACATTATTGAAATGCTTCTTATATTATATTATGGAATATTCTGCTACGACAACTTACTTTACTTGATAATTAGAAAAAAATTTAATGTCATAATTTTATTCGCTACAGTCTCATCCATGTCAGTAAAAAAAATGATTCCTCTCAATCACCACTTATTTATATATTTTCATTTTCTATTTTACCTTTTCCCATTGTACTTGACGTTGCTCACTTCTCAACCTTGACCCAACACAGAGTAATTTTCAGGGCCAGGGACAGAGCCCCGAGAAATTTTTTTTTCGGGATCAACTTTTTTGTAGATCTCGCTTTGTTTGTACTCGTGATGAGTTCTGTGAGTATTGATTGAGAAATAGAACATTTTGTGAGGACTGCCATCCTCACAAAACCTCAAAAATAGGGCATTTTGTGAGGACTACGACCTCTTTTTAGACTGCGATAATGGTATGGTCGCAGTCCTTTTTTAGGACTGCGATCATGGTCACAGTTCTCATAAATACTCAAATATAGAATATTTTTGTGAATACTGTGATCATGGTTGCAGTCCTAATAAAAAAGATTGCGATCATGGTCGCAATCATATAAAGACTCAGAAACATGATATTTATGTGAGGGCTACGATCATAGTTGCAATCCTCATAAAAAGTGCATTTTATTGGGATTGTGATCATGATCGCAATCCTCAAAAATAGGGCTACGATCATTTTATGAGCACAGGGAGCATAGTCGCAGTCCTCAGAAATAAAGCATTTTCGTGAGGAGTGCGATCATAATCACAATCCTCTATACTGAGATCATTTTGTTAGGAGTGCGATCATAATCACAGTCCTAAGAAATAGAACATTTTCGAAGCGGTTCGCTTTTTTGAAACAATTACTTGGGAGCATTTTCATCTTACACTGTTGATGAGCGCTTTAGTGCTTGACATGTGAGCGCATATCCTTACTTTAAAAAGGAGGTGGCTGAAGCGAACAAAATTATGAAGCTAAGTTTTTTTCCTAATTACGGTTCGACATGGGGGGTATAGTGAAATACCCTTTATATTATATTATATTCAAAACCGATTGAAGGGTGATTTTCTTGCGTGATTCATATGAAAACTTTGTTCATTCGTCCGTCCATCCGTCCGTCTGTCTTCATTCACGAGAGAGAGAGAGAGAGAGAGAGAGAGAGAGAGTGTCGACTCCCTCCTTCTTCTTCCTCCCTCAGCTCCCATTTCTTCCTCTTTCTTCTTCCTCTCCCTCTTCTTTCTGCTGACCGATTGATCAGTTTCCCACTGACAATGCCTGTATACTAGTATATAATATCGGGTGAAAGATTTGATTGGCTTTTGTGTTGGTACAAACTTACTTGGCACCCTTCAAGGCCGTATTGGGCTGGGCTGGGCTGCGTCATTTTGTGGGTTAGCTCGGGCCCAAAGTCTTGTCCTCCCCAGTAGTAACACGTAGCTATACACGTGATAGTGGCCATTACCCCACGTGTCGGTCGGTGCTGTCCCAAAAGACTAGAAACGTTCCCCTCATATCAAACTCCATGTTCTTTGAGAATTAACCACCACCCTCTGTAGTACTGCAATTATTCTTCACTTCCTTCGTTTGCGCCGACGGCAGTCTCCCTCAATCTGTTGCTCAAACACCATGACCGACGGCGGATGCCCTGGTTACAGCTTCTGCTAAATGTGGTGAAACTGCGATCTGCACGGAAACTGTTCGACGAAATGCCAAAGAGGGATACGGTCTCTTATGGCACCATGCGCAACCTGTGAAAAGAACAGGTAAGAGATGAGAGAGAAGGAAGAAAGAGTCTCTTTCATGAGATCATGAAGCAAATCACGCAGTGGGTTTGGAGATAATTGAATGGCTTTGCTTTGTGTTTGTGCATCCAGAGTGTCTTGCTCGAGACTGATCAATCATTCTCTCTCTTTCTATGTATCAGGGATGGATGCGGACTCTGTTCTTAATTTCAATTATGGTTCATGTGTATGCTTGAAGTACATTCATCTGAAGCCTCCTCGAGAATTTAAAGGTAATAAGATGTAATTCATTTTCTTTTCCTCCCAGCCACTCAATCTGTGTTACCTAAAATATGTGGAATTACTTGCAATTCGCTTTGAGTATCTGATAATCCACTCTTGCCATCATCAACCACAAACTAAACGAGCAACTTCCTCTAATTATTACAGGGGGTTAACCCTTGGAAATTGGTCTTTTAATTGAAGGGGGTGTAATTTGTCATAATAGCAGAAAATTTATATATTCTTCATCATGATAAGTTCTCAAGCATTTCCTTTTGTTTTCTTCTTCTATTCAAGTTCTCGGGGTCTGTTTGGATCTGATAGTATATATGACCCACTCATATGCTTAAATTAGATAATTGTTATGATGTATATCTCTATATTTTGTGTTTTGCGCAATTGCTGGGCTGAAGTTGATGTGAAATCGGGAGGCACCCCCACGACCGGATCGACTAGGGTGGCGCAGCGGAAACAAACCACAGGATCTATTAGGGCAACGAGAAGAAGACAAGAATAAGATATTAAGTAGATAGAAAGTTAACTCATAATATAATGTGGTTTCACCGATCAAACAGATCGTGTGTATCTTCACGGGAGAAGGGGAGAAATTTTATTAAACTTTAGGGATGTACAATAAATTAAACCCGTAAGAATTACAATAAATTACCGATCAAACGAACTTCTCACCTAGATGAATTACACCCATAGGAATTACAAATTTGTTGGATTTTGGATTACATTGAAGGCTACTCCCAAATGGGGTTATTTATAGGCTATAGAACTCTCCTAGTTCTAAACAAACTTCATCAATACGAACAATCACCGCTTCAGAATAAAGAAAACTCGAATCCAACTCGAACTGGAAACAGATTCAGAAAAGAAAACTACCAGACCCGCCATTAGTCGACTAGGCCAGGATATTAGTCTACTAATACCACGTATTAGTCGACTAAGCCTAAGTACTAGTCAATTACTCTGACAAAATTTGAGAACCTTAACTCTCTGTTGGCCAACCTAGTCGACTATATAATGTATAAGTTGACTAATCCATATGATTAGTCGATTATACCTAATATTAGTGGATGATAATGTGTACATCTCCTTGTACACGTCCGTTCTTTGATTTTTGAAGTTTTGTCTATCTTCACGACGTATTTCAGTCACAATTCCTAATAATTTCTCTCTTGACTCGAATATGTCCAAGTCCGAGAATAGTCACCATTCTCCATGTGCTTGCTTTCACGCACAATTAAACAAATTTTGACTTCATCTCTATCCACTCACTCTTCTCCATACCCCCCACAGGGTTCACAACTTGATTAGGTCAAATAAGTTCAAGCTCGACTTGAACTTTATTACCCAACGATCTTCTTGATCCACGCAGGATTTATGAGGATTCACTCAACCATAGGAGTAACAATCTGGACTTCCTTGTTGCGCATCGAGTCTCAATCTCTTTCCGAGGTACAACTAAATATCTGAGCTCGAAATCATCGTAGTCTCTGACTGTTTCACAATCACCGCTTTCGAAGCTGAGGATAACTGCAATCCACCAACTGTAACTTCTGAATTTCGCATATTTCACAACCACCGCTTTCAAAGCTGATGATATATATAATAAACTTGGGGAACAATAAATTACCGATCAAACGAATTTCTCAACTAGATGAATTACACCCTTAGGAAATATAAATTCATTGGATTTTAGATTACATTGAAGGTTACCCCAAGGGATTATTTATAAATCATAAAACTCTCCTAGTTCTAAACAAACTTCATCAATACGGACAATCATTGTATCAGAAGAAAGGAAACTCGAATCCAACTTGAACTGAAAACAGATCCACAAAAGAAAATTGCCACACCCGCCATTAGTCGACTATGTCAGGGTATTGGTATTAGTCGACTAGGCCTAAATACTAGTCGACTACTCTGATAAAATTTGAGAACCCTAACTCTTTGTTGGCCAACCTAGTCGATTATACAATGTATAAGTCGACTAATCCATATGATTAGTCGACTATACCCAATATTAGCTGGCTGATAATGTGCACAACTCTTTGTGCACGTCTGTTATTTGATTTTTGAAGTTTCATCTACCTTCACGACGTATTCCAGTCACAATTCCTAACAATCTCCCCCTTGACTCGAATACATCCAAATTTGAGAATAGCCACTATGCTCCATGAGCTCGCATCCACACACAATTGAACAAACCTTGATTTCATCTCCATCTCACTCCTCTATAAACCCCTCATGGGGTTCACAACTTGATTAGGTCGAATAAGTTCAGACCTGACCTGAACTTTATTTCTCAATAATCTCCTTGATCCACACAGGATTTATGAGAATTTGCTCCACCATAGGAGTAACGATCTAGACTTTTTTGTTGCGCGTCAAGTCCCAATCTCTCTTAGGTACCTAGTTTTTAGTGTGTTTTAGATCCATTTGTAAAGACTAGATAGTGTGATATGCTTTAGTTTACAACACACACACGTTTCATGTTTTGGATTCGGTTTTTCGGTTTTTGGTTTAACCGATATTGGTTTTCATGAATAGATAGTATCAATACAAGTTTACATGGTTTTATGTTTATTATATGTGTTCTATATACATGCATGCTTCAACCATTTAGACAAACTTATTTTGATATGCCTATTCATGAGGTTTGGTGTTTTGTATTTTAACAAAATATATTTTCGTATTTAAAGTCAAAAACATGAATATATATATGTTTCATGTATATTGGACTTATGTCCATATGCAACATGCTTCAAAGTGTTTAAGTATCATGTTTTTGTATTTGAATGAGTTTTGGACAAAATGTATTTTTATATCAAAAATTCAAGTTTTGAAAAATACGAGTTTTGTTTTTCGGCAAAATTTATAAGTCACAAAAATGGTTCAAAAAGTTTGAAATTTGTGTTGGAATTTTTTTACACAAGTTTGTATTTCAATGTACTATGATAAAACTATTTTTGTGGAATTTTAGAAGTTTTATGAGATTTTTTAGAATATTTTAAACCCAGTTTTTCTATCCCAAAATGCCTTCTGCCAGGCTCTGGCGGTCGACCGGACCGGTCGACCGGACCCAGAGTCAGTCGACCGACGTTCACAAAACGTGCACGCTGGCCAGCCACTTGGGCCGGTCGACCGAGCGGTCGACCGATTGCAAGTACCCCACTCTCGGGTGGGGCGGTCGACCGTAAGGCCTTGGACGGTCGACCGAGCGGTCGACCGGCCAGACAGCATTTGCTCTCTGGATTGGGACGGTCGACCGGGCGGTCGACCGCTAGCCTCCAACGGTCAAAAATTTGACCGTTGGCGGTCGACCAGGCCGGTCGACCGCCAACCGCCAGAGCTGTTTTTCAGCTCCAACGGCTAGTTTCTTTGGAGTATAAATACCCCATTTGTTTAGGGTTTTGGTTAAGATTTTAAGAGCAAAATTTACAGAGTTTCTCTAGTGTTTTAAACAAGTTTTCAAAAGTGTTTTAGTGCCAAAAAGATCCATCTTATTTGTTTTTAGGGTTTGGAAAAATCAAAGAAAATTTAGATTTGGGATATTTGCTTAGTTCTTCATTTCTATCAAATACAAGTTGTTTTCCAAGTACTTTTCTTTGTGTTTTTGTTTCCAAACTCTTGGTTTTCCATACTTGAGCTATATCTACTATCATATTCTATAGGATCATTTATTTGTGGGAAAATTGTTTGTGGTTGAGGAAACCACCAAGTTGTAAACCCTTTCATTTGTGATATCCCTCTTTGGTAGAGGTTGAGGTTGTGGTTTACTTTCTCTTGTGTGAGGTGGAGTTGGATTTGTATCCCTCAAGTGTTGAGGTGATTGGTTAGATTAGTGGAGTTCGGTACTCCGGTCTTCGGTAGACCATTTGTATTGCCTCGGTGGAGGTTGTATTGGTTGAGAGAGGAGTTCGGTACTCCTAGTGGATTGGAAATCCTTCTCGGTGAAGGCAGGGACATAGAGCTCGGTGCTCGAAGCTCGAAACACATCTTGTTGTTTGCGTTTGATCCATTGACTCTCTCTCTTTATTTGTGCCTTGCATCTTTCATATTGTCATATCATTATTATATGCTTGGTTTGTTTGTGTGTGCCTCACTTGTGCTTAACCACGAGAGCTTCATATAGCGCCTCAACTTTTATTCAGAGGAATCAAGAGGAGTTAGTCCAGAGCCCTTCACCGGGAATTCGGCTACACTCGTTGGTTGCATTAAGTGTAGTTGCAATTAAGTTTTAATTTTCGCATTTAGTTCATTAGATTAGCGGTACACCTATTCACCCCCCTCTAGGTGTACTTACAATTGGTATCAGAGCCTACGCTCCTGATATTTGGTTTAACCACCTAGGAGTGTGATCTTGGTTTGCTAATCTATCATTTACATTTGCACGTATATTGTTTGCACACACTCATGGATTGCTTGTCACCTCCCATGTTTGATGTTTCCAACATTGACATGTGGAAATTTAGGATGTCCATGTACCTAAAACCCTAGGCTTGCATGTTTACCTTGCTATTACCAAGAAATCCTACTCTAATGATAGCAAGCATATAGAGGCCAATGCGCTTGCCCTTGAGGCTATTAGAAGCACGCTTAACAAAGATTATCTTATGCTTGTTTCTAACTATGATTCCGCCTTTTCAGTGTGGAACAAGTTGACTTCCTCCGAGCTACAAACGCCCAACATCATGGAGGATGAATCTAGTGGAGAATCCGAGCAACAATACTATATGGTCCAAGGGAATGACTCCCTTGAGGTATATTCAGAATCTCAATTAGATAATGATGATGCTAGTTCTTCATGTAATGACTATGTTGATCCCAATGCCTTGAATGAAGAACTTTCTATTGTTTGTGAAAAATTGTTGAAAAAATACAATCTTTTGAAAAAGAAGAGTTTTGAACTAAAAGATGAAAATAAGGATTTGTGTTCAAAATTAGACTTGGTTTTGCAAAAGAAAGTGGAGATTTCTAATGAGAGGGATTCATTGAAATCTAAGCTTGAACTTGCCCTTAATAAAA
This sequence comes from Agave tequilana, assembly GCA_038442645.1. Taxonomy (NCBI): domain Eukaryota; kingdom Viridiplantae; phylum Streptophyta; class Magnoliopsida; order Asparagales; family Asparagaceae; genus Agave; species Agave tequilana. Next base: position 18,772 of record JAVJIF010016151.1, read on the forward strand.
ATGAATTTTTGAAAAATAAAAATGTGTGAAATAATTTTGAAGAAAAATGAAAACTTGTCTTCAAAAGTTAATTTTTTTTAAAAGAAAATGATTCTTTAAAATGAAAATTGCTTCTATTTTCAAGGAATTGGAAATTGTTTTAAAGAAAAATGAATCTTTAAAAATTGATATTGATTCACATGTTTGCCATGCTAGTGTAGCTTCACCTAGCTTACCTATTGCATGCCACACTTCTTCTTTAATTAAAAATAATATAAAATTGATAAAGAAAAATATGGATTGTTTGGGCTGCACTTTGAGCCATTGTGCTTTGAACCACACACGCTTGGAATCTATGTTTCGAAAGAAATAAGTTCCTTCTTTGTATGCACACCATACACGGCATACACATGCTCCTCACGGTCACACCCATCACATGTATGCTCATGTGTACACTTGTACACATTGTGGACGTAAGGGCTACCTTGCTAAATTCTGTTATGATCGTATAAATGATTCTAATTTAGCAAATAAGTTTGTTTGGGTTAGAAAAGAAAATAACCCCCATGGACCTAAAAGAGTATAGGTACCAAAGATCACTTCTATTGTATTTGATGTAGGTGGGGGCTCTCGCATGACGTGAGAGCATTGGTGCCTTGAGGTGGATGCGTTCCGAGCTTTATGAGGATTATTTGGATGCATCACTTTCAAAGGGAGTTTGGTGGGAGGACCACCGTGTTTTGGAGACATGGAGAGTTGCCTCTTCGGTTTTGGTAACGGTCTCTTACTCCTTACTTATGTTTGCATGTTTTTCATATCGTTGTTTATAGCATGTTTTAGATGTTTATAGATTATTATGATAATGCCATGATTATTAGATCATTGACATGCATATATAGCATTTAAGATCACCCATGTTTATATGAACCCATATGTTGTGTTCTCACCATTGTTTAGCTATTATGTATATCATAGTTCTAATAGCATGTGTATTTACATAATGATCTTATTTATGATTATCATGTTGATTTATGTCATGTTTTATGCTTCATGTTTTGATTACTTGTTTAAATGTTAGTTTTCATTAAAACTAGGATATATATTTGTACATATAGTGGGTCACAAATAGATCATTATATGTTTGTACTTGAACGCTCATTTGTACCCATTAGATGTGCTCGTATAGTCTAGTTTTGATGATTCATGCATTTGACTTGTATTCCCATTTTATCCATGTTTTCATGTTCATATGTTTAACTTCATGTATATGTCTATCTTGTCTAAACTAATGTCTATATATATACATCCTTTGAGCCACGTGCCTTCATGCATATACTTTTGTGGACTCGTTGTGTTGGATATGTATGTATTCTTTAGTTTGTACATGACATACATATGCCTTGAAGATTAAATCGTTTTGATGATTTTCTTGTGTTTCATGTTTTAAGAAATTTTGAGCTTAATTGACTAGTTTCATGATTATATGTTTCACATTACACTTGTACACTCACTTCATTTAAATGTTTCTCATGATTGTGTTTTCATGAGTATGATATGGGCTTTATGGACTTTGAGTGTTTTAGTGACCATGTGATTTACATGTTTTCCATGAAATACAATTTTGTTTTATTCCTTACTTGAAGGATTTCGTACTAGATAATAAGTTTTTCCATATAACTAGTTGCGATATTCTTCGTTATGGTAGAGTTTTCAAACATATAATATTTTCAAACCTATTTTTGAAAACCCCTACCTTCTACGGGCGGTTGGTTAGGCGATCATGCCTTGTATGTTAATATTGAAAATCTTTTAAACATGAGCATGAAATGGGTGGAAAGGATTATGAGTTATACACTTGATATTATTGTTGTTTCAATTGGTATCATTGGATCTTTTCAATTGGTATCAATATTGACATTTTTTTTATATACTCATATATTGTTTTTATGTATGTATGCTTAGAGTTCAAATAATATCAATTTCTATTGGTATCTAATTTTTCATACATATATATGTTTTATTTGTGCTTACTATATATATCTTTAAGCACAAATTTTGATTATGATAAGCTTGATTTTTAATGACTATCATGTTTCAATTGATTAGTTTTCAATTGGTATACTAATACAAACTTATGCATCGTTTTATTTGGTATTTCATAAAGGGGGAGAAAACTCGTATTTCATCTTTCAATTGGTATTTTGTTTATCATTGGTTTTGTATTTCACTCCCATACTTTATGATGAAAAATGATTGAAAAATTAATATTGATTTTTAATTTGGTAGCATATGCTTATAAAGAATAATACCTTACAATTGGTATCAAGATGTTTATTAGTTTACTTTCATTTGGTATCATGTAATGAAAGATATATTTTTTTTCCTTTCAATTGGTATCATAAAATGTTTTGATTTGTATTGCCTATATGCAAGGGGAGCTTAACATCTCTTCTACATATAGATTCATGTTGAGTGTATCTTATATTGAGGAGCTTGACAACTCTTCTTTATGCGATACACGTGTGTAGGGGGAGCTTCACATCTCCTCTTATGCATTGCATATTATGCGTTATGTGAATTAGGGCTTGTCATCCCTCCTTCATGTAATGCATATATGTAGGGAAGTTAACTTAGCGTCTTCCTCTTCATGAATGTATATCGCATATATCCTTTATTGATTTGTTTTATGTCACCCCTTTGTTGATTTTTGCTTTTGACAAAAAGGGGGAGAACATTTTATTTTTACTTTAACTCCTTTGTTGATGATTGACAAAAAGGGGGAGAAGTATTGGAGAAGTATTTCATGTATATGTATTTCATGTATATGCATGTTTTAAAAAAAAGGATTTGTGTTCATGCATAGCAATAAAAGAATTTGATGTGTTTCATGCTTGTTTATGCATGTTTATCTCCATGTATTTGCATACATGTTTATGAGCTTTCATTGCATATTTATTGTTTATTGTAATGCATGAGTTAAGGGGGAGCTTCTTTGAAGCTTAACTTTAATCCATACATATATAACTCCATGAGTTTTGTCATCATCAAAAAGGGGGAGATTGTTGGCCCAGAGGCCTTCCACTCTAGTTTTGATGATGATTAACTCATGTAGTTATGTTTACTAATCTTGTTATGTTTAGTTTTAGATCTTTAATAATCAAGATATTAGTTGGTGATTAGCTTCAACAAAGGAGTTTTGAAGCCTTTCACTTGGTGATTCCAGAGCCCGAGCATCAAGATCATATATAGCACTCGTTGGAGTCAAGCTCGGTGGATCATAGTTTGGATCGAGTCGACTTGAAGATGAAGTTCATCAAGAAGACCTCGGTACCTAATTTTTAGTGTGTTTTAGATCCATTTGTAAAGATTCGATAGTGTGATATGCTCAAGTTCACAACACACACGTTTCATATTTTGGATTCGGTTTTTTCAGTTTTTGGTTTAACCGATATTGATTTTCATGAATAGATCTATATACATGCATGCTTCAACTATTTAGACAAACTTATTTTGATATGCCTATTCATGAGGTTTGGTGTTTTGTATTTTAACAAAATATATTTTCGTATTAAAGTCAAAAACATGAATATATATATGTTTCATGTATATTGGACTTATGTCCATATGCAATATGCTTTAAAGTGTTTAAGTATCATGTTTTTGTATTTGAATGAGTTTTGGACAAAATGTATTTTCATATCAAAAATTCAAGTTTTGAAAAATACGAGTTTTGTTTTTCGGCAAAATTTATAAGTCACAAAAATGGTTCAAAAAGTTTGAAATTTGTGTTGGAATTTTTTTACACAAGTTTGTATTTCAATGTACTATGATAAAACTATTTTTGTGGAATTTTAGAAGTTTTATGAGATTTTTTAGAATATTTTAAACCCAGTTTTTCTATCCCAAAATGCCTTCTGCCAGGCTCTGGCGGTCGACCGGACCGGTCGACCGGACCCAGAGTCGGTCGACCGACGTGCACAAAACGTGCACGCTGGCCAGCCACTTGGGCCGGTCGACCGACTGCAAGTACCCCACTCTCGGGTGGGGGTGGTCAACCGGACGGTCGATCGTAAGGCCTTGGACGGTTGACCGATCGGTCGACCGGCCAGAGAGCATTTGCTCTCTGGATTGGGACGGTCGACCGGGCGGTCGATCGCTAGCCTCCAACGGTCAAAAATTTGACCGTTGGCGGTCGACCGGGCCGGTTGACCGCCAGCCGCCAGAGCTGTTTTTCAGCTCCAACGGTTAGTTTCTTTGGAGGAGTATAAATACCCCATTTGTTTAGGGTTTTAGTTAAGATTTTAAGAGCAAAATTTACAGAGTTTCTCTAGTGTTTTAAATAAGTTTTCAAAAGTATTTTAGTGCCAAAAAGATCCATCTTATTTGTTTTTAGGGTTTGGAAAAATCAAAGAAAATTTGGATTTGGGATATTTGCTTAGTTCTTCATTTCTATCAAATACAAGTTATTTTCCCAAGTACTTTTCTTTGTATTTTTGTTCCAAACTCTTGGTTTTCCACACTTGAGCTATATCTACTATCCTATTCTATAAGATCATTTATTTGTAGGAAAATTGTTTGTGGTTGAGGAAATCACCAAGTTGTAAACCCTTTCATTTGTGATATCCCTCTTTGGTAGAGGTTGAGGTTGTGGTTTACTCCCTCTTGTGTGAGGTGGAGTTGGATTTGTATCCCTCAAGTGTTGAGGTGATTGGTTGGGTTAGTGGAGTTCGGTACTCCGGTCTTCAGTAGACCATTTGTATTACCTCGGTGGAGGTTGTATTGGTTGATAGAGGAGTTTGGTACTCCTATTGGATTGGAAATCCTTCTCGGTGAAGGCGGGGACGTAGAGCTCGGTGTTCGAATCTCGAAACACATCTTGTTGTTTGCGTTTGATCCATTGACTCTCTCTCTCTCTTTATTTGTGCCTTGCATCTTTCATATTGTCATATCATTATTATATGCTTGGTTTGTTTGTGTGTGCCTCACTTGTGCTTAACCACGAGAGCTTCATATAGCGCCTCAACTCTTATTCAGAGGAATCAAGAGGAGTTAGTCCAGAACCCTTCACCGGGAATTCGGCTACACTCGTTGGTTGCATTAAGTGTAGTTGCAATTAAGTTTTAATTTCTGCATTTAGTTCATTAGATTAGCGGTACACCTATTCACCCCCCTCTATGTGTACTTACATAGGCCAGGGTATTAGTCGACTAATACCATGTATTAGTCGACTACTTTGACAAAATTCGAGAACTCAACTCTCTGTTGGACAACCTAATCGACTATACAATGTATAAGTCGACTAATCTATATGATTAGGTGTCTATACTCAGTATTAGTTGACTGATAATGTGCACAGCTCCTTGTGCACATCCGTTCTTTGGTTTTCGAAATTTCGGCTACATTTACGACGTATTCCAGCCACAATTCTCAATAGAAGTCAGTACGTCAACTACAAGTAGGATTATAGTTGCCACATGGCAGAGAATTGAAACTACGAAGAGTCTTGCACCATTTTGGTTTTGGATTTGGAGTTTTGATCCCGTTGAATCAATTTCTTTTCTACCTCTTTTATTATAGTTTTCTTATTTTATTTATTCAATATAACTCTTTAGTCTATTAATTTGGTACCAGAACATGAATTGGTACTACGCCTGATGCATAGTCCAAAGCACAAAATCTAACGGCTTAGATCCGAATTCATTTGCTATGGCTTTGGTTGGTTGTCAACATACTAAAGTGAATGCGTTAAGGGTTGAGGGTAGTATATTTATATTATAACACGGCACCATAGGTCGAACGCCTTTCTTTTATGTGCGGAAGCTGGGCTTCGTGTGACATTTTTTTTTTAATTCGCTTTTAAATGTGTGTCCGATAAAAATTGAACATTAGTTACTCTGATAAAGTCTCTACCACTAAATCAAAAACTTCGAAGTTACAATGAGGGTTGAGGATAATATATTTATATTGTTACAGGGAGCAAAAAAAAAATTGAGGTCATAGGTCAAAGGCACTAGGGTGAGGGAGGGAAGGAGGGAGAAAAAACTAGTTGAAATGATTTGGGCATATGCAAAGGAGAGCTGTGAGCGTGCCCATTAGGAGGGCCTATAGGTTCGTAGTTGATAGTATGGAGAAAGATTACTCTCACATGTACCCATTTGGGTTACTATTTTGGATTCTTTCCATCATCCCAAGGCAGCAAACGGGGCCGGGGGAGATGCAAAATCATACAAGAACTTGTGTCATTTGCTTCATCCCTCATTTTTGCCTTGGGTTGGGAAGTACCCAAATTGAGCACACAAGCAACCTACTTATTTTGTTTTTGGGTGAAAAAATTGGGACTGTTATGTCATTATCCCTTCTTTTTATAATGAATTTTAATTTGTTACCTAACTAAACTAATTACTAATCCTACAGCTGAGGTATTTAAAGAAAGTTTTCATTTAATATTATTCTCTTTACATTTCATCTAATCAGACTAATTTGGTATTTAAATGCTAAAACATTTATACGGGACTTGGTTAATGTTATTTTTCTCAGGAAAACCATTTCAACCTAGTAATTTTTCTATTCTTCTTCCCCCTTCTCTAAAATCTAGAAGATCTTAGCATAAGTCCAAACTTTTGGAGCTTTATTATACTTTTTTATTGACCTTACTATACTTAATTTTAATCCAAAATAATAAAATAGTTGTTTTATAACTGTATTTTAAAGTTATATCTATGTTTTCCAAACTCTTTTTAGCTTTGGATGAAACAATATGCAGATTTATCTTCACAATAAAAACTTTAAATTTTCAAGATTATGATTTGCTTATGAGATTTTTATTCCAAGAAATTTGCATATATTATTTTGTATGGTAGGTAAAATTTAATTTTTCTTTGGTTTTTTTTTTAATTTTCTCATTGAAAGGTATTTACAATCTCCATTTCTAGCGTAAATTCCATCAGTGATGATTTAGCCATAAAATATGCTCAGAATATGAAAAATAATTGACACTTTTTGTAACTCGTTCTTACATCCGATTATTCTTTTTCTTGTTTTAATTTTCTAAATTATTTATTCAATGTACTATTTTTTCGTCCCCTCTTATTAGAATTTCTATCTCTGCCACTGCCACTGCAGACTAACATAGAGCCGCAACAGCCATATCCTACAGTATCCTCCTAAGAAGCGAACCTCTCACGCTCACCTAGCCAAAGCTCTCTAAAAAGAGGAAGGGTATCTTACGGTACCAAAACAAGCCATGAGGTAGTCTTAAAGGAAGACAAGGAATACATGTGCAATTTAATCTAGATTAATATAACTATTATTAAAACATCATAACAAAATGATTTCCTTCAATCTGTAGGTTACATTGAAAGAGAGAGAATTGAGGGCTGATAATGCTTTTCTTCAATCTCCAGTTCCTTTAGGACTCAAAACTCTCTGATGAAATGACCAACTCCTTTAGGTTGGACCTCACGTTTTGCCTCCCGAGAAATTGGGTGACAGTAGCCAAATTGAGGCCAAACCTTCTCTCTCCCTTAGCACTGCTTAGGGAAAGCAATAACAAAAGGACCTCTAAGAAATTATCCATCACGCAGAATAAGCTCCTTTTTGAAGCTCACGTATGGATGGATTAGTTTGTTTTACATTAGTAGCTCTGTGTTCAGTACATAGTTTTTATGCTTGCTTTCTGTTAGCATAGTTTTTGTCATCAGTAAGTTCTACATTAGTTTGCTTTTTCATAATTGATTTGTTTATATATACTTTTGGTATTTCATTAGATTAAAAGTCATTCAGTTACATTCAAATTGATAGCGTACTGAATTCTACTTAATAGTTGAATCTGTGACTTTCATGCATTTATAAATGTAAAATTGGATTCAATTCTGTCCATGAATTGTGTTTAAATCACTGAGCTTCAAATGAGATCAGTCCCCTCGTCCCATTGTTTTATCTTCCCTTCTGGCAATCTTTTGTAGATCGATCTCAACCTGAAACAAAATCCTTTGTTTGATTGAGAATATAAAGTGGACGTTAGTTAATTTGACGGATAAAACAATGACACTTATGTTCTGTTTTATGTCAAACTGTCTGTCTCCACAATAACTAGTCCAAAGAAACCGTTCATGACTCTGTTGCATCTTCGTTTTCTTCCTGCTTTCCTTCCTTCTTTTTTCTTTTTGTGGAGATACATAGAGGGAGGGAGGAAAGACCCCAGCCATAGCATATACTTGTATTAGAGTTACATTATAGGATGTCTTGCGATATTCCAACAGCTCAAAACAAAGCATTCCAATATGATACAGAAACTGCTCATCAGAAATTTTGCAAACAAACCTTACAGAAAGAAAACATAACAAGTACTCGAACAGAAGCCCAGAAACACAACAACTAAAGCTAAAACACACAGCGATGTAGCTACCACCATCACCACCATCTGCTTGCTGCGTGGTTCTTGGAAATCGCCGGCCAATATGACCATCTTTTGGAGACCACTTGCATATTAGGACGAGCTAATCAATACTGTAAAACCACTTGCCTGTCAAGACCCTCATCTTGACACCCTTACAGCTTTCTGAATCATTGATGTGAGTGAAAGCATAGAAAACTCCTGCATCTGAGTGAACTTTTCATCAAACAAATAGGCAATTGTTTATCCTGACTGCATTTTCTGCTTCTTCATGCAATATGAGCAATTAAGTATCATTTATTTGTTGAAGTTAAATATAATAAAATGAATTTTCCATGCATAAAAAAGATAAAATTTTCTCAAAAGCATGACACGAGCATGAAAGAATATGCTTCTAGTTAATTAGTGACATTTTCCTTTAAAGTTTACTAAGAAAAAACACTTTGTTTCCAAAGTAAAGACGAAACAGTGCAACCCAATTCATCAAGATAATGAAAATTATAAGATACACAATGTGAGAACTTCGAACATAGAGAGAGTTGAAACATAATCAATGACTTTTTGTAGGCTTTAAGCTTTCATTTTAGAGACTGTGTATCCTTTAAATTACAGTGGAAAATGTAGAATTTATTTACATGGGGTTTTCTAAAATATTTTTTGTGAGAACAAGAGTGTTGAAGGCAAAATAATAATAATACTTGGGTTTAGGCTCAACCAAGTGTGTAAACATGTGCTTGATCAATTTAGCTCAATCTGACCAGACATGTATTTTGAGTGCTCATGCCCAAAAAAAAGAAAGAAGTTTGAAGGGAGATAGCATTATATATTATCATCAAATCAGAGAAAGGAAGAAACAAATCTCTGTCATGCTTTGCTAGAACGACTGTTCACTGTGCCAAGAACCACGCGTGGACTTCGCGTGCGATCCGCAAGCGTCATCGGCAATCTCCACGCGCGACAAGCCTCGTCCTTGTCAACATTTGCTGCAACCTTAGATTCTCTAACTTGTTTGCAAACCTCTTCTGATTAACTTTGATTGCCTGCCATTTTTTATTATTTTAATTCTATTGTCATAAAATTGGTTTCAAGCCCAAAGCCCAACAACTTTACAAATTACAAAAAAAAAAGGAAGTCCAAATTTATATTGTCCTAAAATTCATGGATTCAAGCCCGAAGCCCACATAGCCAAGAGAGGAGAAAGCACAATGCAAAAAATTTAAAAAAAATTGGAAATTTGTAAAAAATAAATAAATTATTAAGATCCAAGACAACAGACAATTAACATACGTGCTATTCAAGAGATCCTAATGACAATGAAATTCGATCTTAGTCATAAGTCGGACTAGTTGAGCTCTTTTTGACTAAATCTAGACCGACAACTTGTGTTGATAGAGATGAATTCTTGTAACGTAACGTCAAGATGAAATGGGGAAACAAAAATGCAAACTCTAAATCAACCAAGTGTTATTGTATTCAGATCAATTACATATGGCAAACTCAAGTTGGCTAAATATCGATCCCAATAAATAAAATGGGATTATCACATTCTATTGAATCTTGAACTTTCAATAGAAATTTTTATCTTTTCCAAGATAATCTAATAAAAAGGAATATATAATAAATCTTTGGACCGAGATATCCTTAAAATAAAAGTGCCAAATTTCATCAAATCTTAACGCCTGACCGAGATATGTTTAAAATAAATGTCAAAATCTCTTCATATTTTAAGGTCTAAGCATGAAATCCTAGGGACTGATATATCTTTAAACTAAATTGAAAAAATAAATGCAAAAAAAAATCCCTCGGGCGGGAACATACTTAAAAGTCGATGTTTAAAGAGACTGGGATGTCTTAAAATCAAAATCAAGCTAAACGTTTTCCTACCTCTAAATGTTTACAATTCTTAATTTTGCACATTTCTAAAGATTTACTATGTATATTAGGGTATGCCCCCCTTTAATCTACAATAGATGTAATAAAATGATAATTTGTCCCTTATTTTGAGTATTCTTTCTATGATATGCAAATTAATTTTTAATCGATCTCTTAAACAAAGAGAATAATTAACAATAGACTTGATTCTGTTGAAAACTTGACAAATAACAAAATCCTGTCACGTAGGGTGAATTTGACGGGACAATTATTTCTATCTCAATCAAATATATTCTTATGTCCGTAGAGATAGAGAACTTTGTTGGAAAGAGAGAGATTATTACCTAGGAAGCTGACTGGATTGCTGGATTGCCATGGGTCGCGTCGAGGAGATCGCCAAGGAAGTCGACGACGGAAGGTAAAGTGAACAGCAGCAGAAAACAGCAGCAACAGCAGAATCAGGCAGGGTCGGTCGACCGGTCCGGTCGACCGACGTGCACAGCATGCACAGAGCTTTGGGCGGTCGACCGGCCCGGTCGACCGAAGTGCTCTGACTGCAGGAACCAACTCTCGGGTTTTCTAGGTCGACCGGCCCGATCGACCGGAAGGGACTGACTGTAATCAACCCAACTCTCGGGTTTTCTGGGTCGACCGTTCCGGTCGACCGGAAGAGGAAGCAGGTAGTCGGTCGACCCTCCCGGTCGACCGACAGTCGGGTTTTTGGGTTAATCTGCTGATCCGCTTGATGAGGTATTTAAGCCTATGTTGATTCTAGGGTTTAGTAGAACCTGCGGAAAAGAGATAGCAAAGGGGTTCTCTTGCATTCAAAGAGACCAAGAGCTATTGTAATCATCTTCCTAATATAAATCTCTCCATTGATTGCCCCGAGGACGTAGGCACGTTGGCCGAACCTCGTTAAATCTTGTTTTTGTGATTTGTGTGTTCTTCTTGGATTTGTTTGATTGTTCTTTGTGGTTGAGATCTGTTGGATCTTCTATTGGTTGTTGTCATCGGCGCACAACAAGTGGTATCAGAGCATCCAGGTTACTCTTTGGGATTTCTGAGGATTCGGAGGGCTCGAGATCAGATCCGGTGGAGATCGTGTGTCGATCTCAGATCTGAGGTATTGGGTGTTCAAGGAGATCGTGTGTCGATCTCAGAAGGACTCAAGGAGGGCTCGTTGAATCCGTGGTGAAATAGATCTGGTGAGAAACTCGATCTAGGGTTTCAAGGGACAGGTAAAAATCATATTTTTATCTGTGTATAGATCTATTTCAAGTTAGTTGATCTTCCGCGTAGATAGAGGATCAGGGAAAAATCTCAATGGTAGAAGAAACTGCATCTGTTAAGACAATGAACAATCACCCAAGGATTGAAGTTGTTAAGTTTAATGGAACTAACAATTTTGGTATGTGGAGATGCGAGGTTATGGATGCGCTGAATGCATCAAACCTCGAAGACACTCTCTTATTGGAGAGGAAGAAGAACACGACCACTGATGAAGAGTGGGCGAAGATGAATAGGTCGGCATGTGGCTTGATACGTTCATGCTTGTCGCAAGACATCAAATATCTTGCACAACATGAGACGTCGGCAAAGAAGCTGTGGGACACCCTTGCTAAGAAATACCTGACTAAGAGCGTGGAGTCTAGGTTGCAGCTTAAGAGTAAGCTGTATCAGTTTCGAATGAAGAAGAGGAGCACAGTAAATGAGCACATTAACCGATTCACAAAGCTTCTTACAGATCTGATAAATGTGGATGTCGTGGTAGAAGAGGAAGATAAGGCGGTCATCTTTCTGAATTCACTTCCTGCAGAGGAGTACGAGACATTCACACTGACCTTCATTAATGGAAGGCAGACCTTGGATTATGATGAGGTGTCGTCTGCATTGATGAGTTATGACACAAGGAAGAATGAGAGGCATCCTTCACAGTCAAGCTCAGTGGCGGAGGCACTGGAAGTAAGAAGCAGAGGTTCATCGCGGAAGGGCAAGGAGGTGAGAGGAAGATCGAAGTCCAGGTCGGGCTATAGGGATCTGAGGAAGGATCAGTGCATTTTCTGCCAAGAGATAGGGCACTGGAAAGTGGACTGTCCAAAGTTCAAGGGGAAGAAGAAGGAGTCGAAGGCTGAAACAAATCTTGCAAAAGTGACGAATACTCAGAGGAGCAGGTCACAGACGGATGGAGCAGATTCGGACTCGTCAGGTTTCTCGTTTTCAGTCAGTTCTCCCATTATTGGTAACTCATGGAAAGATGAGTGGATTCTGGATACAGGTACAACATACCATGCGTGCCCTAACCGGGGCTGGTTTTCCAACTTTGAGCAGCTGGAGGGGTGTTCGGTCGTTATGGGCGACGATCACCCATGTAGCGTGGAGGGTGTAGGTACAATCCGAATCAGGATGTTTGATGGATGGAAAGGGAGCTGAAAGGAGTGAGGTATGTACCTCAGTTGAAGAGAATCTCATCTCCGTGGGAACTTTGGAAGCATCGGGCATGGTGATATCTGTTCGAGATGGCGATCTCAGGATGATCAAGGGCTCGATGGTGGTGATGAAGGGCGTCCGCCGAGGCAATCTCTACTACTTGAAGGATAGTACGATTACAGATTAGGTGGAGACTTTAAGTTCTTCAGATGATGTTGGCCCTGAGGACTGGCAGGGAAAGGTCGGACACGAAGATGGAAGGTCTTTGCAAGCTCCTGCAAAGAAGGAATCCATGGAAGGTGCTGCTACCTGCAAGTTGGGAGGTGGACACAGTGTTCTGGACAAGAAGACGGTGAGATTCAGCACCAGTACTCACCACAATGAAGGTCTTCTTGATCGTGTTCACATGAGCGTATGGGGACCTGCTAAGACGGCATCGCTTGGAGGTTACAGGTACTTTGTCTCGTTTATTGATGGTTCATCTAGGCAGGTTTGGATATATCCCATGAGACAAAGGGGTGAAGCCCTAGATGTGTTGGTGAAGTGGAGAGGTAGAATGGAGAGACAGATAGGAAGGAAGATAAAGGAGCTTCATATTGGTAATGTTGGAATAGACATTAACCAATTCCTATAATTTGGCCAGAACACAGGGATTGCTACTCACTTCACAACAGGTACAGATGGGTTGGCTAAGGAAGTAATCCGTCCCTTGCTGGAGGAGGTTCGGAAGTTATTGTCTAATGCAGGATTGGACAAGTCGCTTTGGACTGAGGCGACTGAGTATGCTAGCCATCTCAAGAATCGATCGACTGTGATAGGAGGTAAAGCTCCATTAGAAACTTGGTCTGGAAAAGTTGCTCAAGATCATGGCATGCTGCGGGAATTTGGAAGTCCGGCTTACTTCAGTGCCAAGAATGGTAAGGTAAATCCGCGAGCAAAGAGGTTTGTCTATTTGGGCGTCAAGGGAAACAGCTACAGGTTGTGGGACCCCGAAGACAAGAAGATCGTGATGAGCAGGAATGTCATTTTGGAGAGACTTCAGTGTTGAAGTCCATCGTCTCTCAGCAGGTGGAGAGGACGAAGACCAAGGGAAGATTGCAGCGGGTGGAGGTTGATGCTACTCCATCATCTCTAGTTGGTTCGGCATCAAAGGGTACTTCAGCGGAGGTGACACCGGGTGGAGTTCATGATACCAAAGGTGATGCTGAACAGATTGACGACATTGTTGAGGATGTCGAGTTATTTGCAGCTATTGGAACCAAGGTGAAACCACGGTCGTGGTTAAAGAAGCATGGATTTCAAGCTTGTGATATCGACAAGCTGAAGTTGAAGGCCGTTGTTCTCCATGATGGTCGGGAAGAGGTTCATATGACTCGGTCTGACAGGTTTGCTGCTGCAGATACAGGTACCATAATTTGAGCTTGTTGAAGCTCATTCATATGAACTACGGTTGGCTTGATTCTTTTGGGCAAAGGTACGTAGGCAGCCGTAAAGGCGCAGCCATTTGGTGATGCAACTCTTATGAAGCTAATTGGGTTTTCGAGATGTTATTTTGGATCTTCACGTAGAGGTGAAGAGTTGTGGCCTATTGAAGCTTCACGTAGAGATGGAGAGACTTCACGTAGAGGTGAAGAGACTTCATGTAGAGGTGAAGTGGTGTGGCCAGTTGGATCTCACGTAGTGGTGAGATAGTGTGATCTCGATGAACATGCTTATCTTCCGGTTAGAAGATGTTGAGCTTGCATAAGGAGTGGTGTGCATCCAGTTGAAGCCGATGATGTATGATGGGCTCTACACAGGCTTGGTGGACCGTCAGTGGAAGACAGGTAGACTAGATAGAGCTAGTCAGTTGGAGAGTCAGTGTTGGCTCGTAAGGAAGTCTCCATGAGGTCGTGAAGTTGCGAAGTAGAAGCCATGTTGGTGATCGGCAGGTATGAAAATTCTCCTAAGGTGAAGTGCAGGGAAGGCATGTGCGATGTTTTTCAGAAATAGATGAGCCAAAGATTCTAAGCCGAGATCGTGTGTCGATTTCGCCGAGATCGTGTGTCGATTTCGACCGGTGCGCGCAAGCCGAGATCGTGTGTCGATTTCGCCGAGATTGTGTGTCGATTTCGCCAGGTGATGGACTGGGGTTCGTTGGAGTTCGGCTCAGATTTGGAAATCTTCGCCGAGGTGGAGAATTGTTGGAAAGAGAGAGATTATTACCTAGGAAGCTGACTGGATTGCTGGATTGCCATGGGTCGCGTCGAGGAGATCGCCAAGGAAGTCGACGACGGAAGGCAAAGTGAACAGCAGCAGAAAACAGCAGCAACAGCAGAATCAGGCAGGGTCGGTCGACCGGTCCGGTCGACCGACGTGCACAGCATGCACAGAGCTTTGGGCGGTCGACCGGCCCGGTCGACCGAAGTGCTCTGACTGCAGGAACCAACTCTCGGGTTTTCTGGGTCGACCGGCCCGATCGACCGGAAGGGACTGACTGTAATCAACCCAACTCTCGGGTTTTCTGGGTCGACCGTTCCGGTCGACCGGAAGAGGAAGCAGGTAGTCGGTCGACCCTCCCGGTCGACCGACAGTCGGGTTTTTGGGTTAATCTGCTGATCCGCTTGATGAGGTATTTAAGCCTATGTTGATTCTAGGGTTTAGTAGAACCTGCGGAAAAGAGATAGCAAAGGGGTTCTCTTGCATTCAAAGAGACCAAGAGCTATTGTAATCATCTTCCTAATATAAATCTCTCCATTGATTGCCCCGAGGACGTAGGCACGTTGGCCGAACCTCGTTAAATCTTGTTTTTGTGATTTGTGTGTTCTTCTTGGATTTGTTTGATTGTTCTTTGTGGTTGAGATCTGTTGGATCCTCTATTGGTTGTTGTCATCGGCGCACAACAAACTTGTACCCTACAAAGAATTAAGATGAGCATCCTAGAAGAGATAATGCCATGTAGTGCATACCAAATTTACAAGTTTTGTACGATGACTGTGTAATAATATGAAGTAACAAGTTTTCTAGAGTTTGATTCTGAGTCAGTGAGGCCTTTACTCTACTGTCCAGTACAACTTTCGTCCTTTCTCTTAATAAGCAAGAATCAAGTAATAGAATTAATTTTCTATATGTAGTAATTGTTAATCAACTAACAGCCCAATGTATATGAGTATATGACAAACAGATAGATACGAAATGAGGGAAGATCAGGGGAGTAGGTACCTTCGTGTTGCCGCTGTAACAACCGTGGACAATCAGAACCCATACTCAAGAAAGAAAGGTTGGAGGAAATTTCTCATGTTGTCCTCCAAGACTAAACTCTCCCACCATTCTTTTTTACCATATATACTCCTTATCTTGTTGCAGGAGTTCGGGGAATGGAATGGAAGCTTCTTGAGTCCTGGACAAGATGATACGCGGAAAATTTCCAAAGAGGGGAAAGTTAGTTCTCCATCACAAATGCGGCTCAGCTCGCATAGATTTATCAATTGCAGACTGACGAGGCGAGGGACGAGTTGTGTCTCCGCTGCGTGTTCCCAACCACCAATTGCTCCATGTTTTCACAATTTTCCAGACGAAGACGCTCAAGGCATGGTAACTTCAGAATCAAGGTAACATGCTCTAATTGTGAGTCCTCGATAAAAAGTACACGAAGCCTGGGAAATACATCTCCTGGTTCCACTCCCTTCCATATAATTTCCTTCAATCCCTTGATTCCATCCGCTTTCTCGCCAGCGATGTTTAGAGTATCAAGAGTCGGAAAGTTGCACCTTCCTTCGATCACAATTTCCTCAAGGCTTGAACCGGCAGTTGAAATGTACAACTCCTTCAGTTTGGAGTGCATGTGTTGGCTCCCAAGAAAGTGCGGTGACGTGAGAGGAAGGGAATGGGAGGTCAAATCTCTCAGTCCATGTATAGAGAGAGCCGTAATGGATATACCAGACAGCCCAGCGAGCTTTTGGTTTTCCGAGACTGAAGACACATTGATCGAAAGAGTTTTCAATCGTCCATTGAGGATATCCAATTGATTGATAACTGCGCTTTGAGACTTCGAGTTGAATGGACTAAATAGATCAAGCTCCAACAAACTAACAAGGTTGGACAGCAGCTCATCAGGCATCGAATGTATGTCACTCCAGCGTAGAAGCAGGAACTTCAAGTTTACGAGAGCTTTTAGCTCCACAGGAAGTGACTGAATGAGTGAGTATGAGAGATTGAGGTACTCTAGTTTAGTTAGCCCACATATCTCGATTGGAAACTCCTCAAGGCCGCTATCGGACAGGTCTAAGTACTTGAGTGTGTGCAAGTATCTGAGAATGCTCAATCCAGTGTGTGTAAGCTTGAAGTTCCTAGTGAGTATCAAGGTGGTGAGTTTGGGAGAAGTGATCTGAATCTTTGTTGGTAAACTAGAAAACGAAGATGATGGAATGGATATTTTTCTGCCTGGTTCCACAATCTTTCATCTTGCGCTGCCTCATTGAAGTCATCTCCACTGAGCACCAACCACTTCTTCTCATTTTCCCCAAGGTCTCTTGCAATCCACAATGCCATGTCTCTGATAACATCATGAACCTTCACACCTTTCTCCCTCCAACCGCTCTCCAACAAGCATGCTTTCTGAAGGCTATCAATCACGAAATGTCCTTTTCTATAAGCTTTTTCAACATCATCAAGCTCGCCTAATAGACCATGCCCCATCCAGCATCGGATGAGTTTCTCTGTCCCGATTGTTTTATCCTCCGGCCACAGGGCGCAGTGCAGGAAGCACTGTTGCTGCATAGGATCTTTTAACTGGTCGTAGCTAAATTTTAAAAGCGGGAGAGGGTCATCGTCCGTACCTGCGATCCCACGGGTCAGAAGGAACTTTGACTTGGACTCTCGGAGTTCATCGAGAGCATTCTTCCACACTTCGACGTCACTGGTTCTGGCCATGGTCCGACCGATAGCATTGAGAGCCACGGGAAGGCCACCACATAGATCAGCAGCTTCGTCAGCAAGCTTCCTTATCGTCTGGTCAGAGCTGACGATTTCCTCACCGACCCTACTCCGAAACAGAAGTCGAGCATCCTCAGGGCCCAAAACCTCCACTTTGATCGGTGTTGAGGGGCGTGGACCCATCTGATAGCACACGTTCTCAAATCGAGAAGTCAAGATCAGCTTGCGCTTGTACTTTCTGTCTGTCCCAGGAGAGAAAGGGATGCCGGCCTTCTCCAGCGGCAGTGGCTTCCACACATCATCCAGCAATATCGCAAAGCTCTTGTTGCCCAGATAGTTGGTGATAAAGGTTGTGAGATTTCCTTCTCTTGGGAGCCCCAACTTCTCCACTATTTGACTCTGAATCTTTTCGATTGTGCAGTCTCTCGAAGCAGTTACAAAAACCACACTGTCAAACAGATCGGTCTCCAGTCTGTTGTTGATGTGTTGGAGGAGAGTTGTCTTGCCCACGCCCCCCATGCCGTATATCCCAAGAGTACCGAGCTCATCGTCTTTTCTGAGAAAGTTGAGCGCTTGGTTGAGTTGTAACTCGAATGTTTCTCTACCGAACTCAACCGGCAGGGTTGAGATGATCTGCACTGTCGGAGGAGGCACCGCCGTGGTATAGTTCTCAACTTTCCGTATGAACTCCATCTCCTGTTGCACTCTAGCGAGCTCCTTGGCAGCTTGCCTGCCGATGTTGTGGTTGAAGACGCAGTTGAAGGAGCAAGTGCCAAGAAACATGCAGTTTCTGTTGTCGTAATCGGCTTGAACTGATTCGGCTACTTCTTTGAGTTCATCAACGCGCTTCAGCCAGCCTTCCACTGTTTCCGTGGGCTTCTTCATTGTTGCTGCTTCTCTTTTGATCTCATTCAGGACGTCCTTCCGCTGGTTCTCGAGGATTCCGGCTTCGGTAGTAAGGGCCTTCACATTGTCTCCGACTTGAATGATGTAGCATAGATGATTCAACACATACTTCTTTATGGGATCACAGAAGAAGTTGAACACTTCCATTAAGCCCCACATGGCCAGGACAGCTGTAGATAGAAAGAAGAGAGGCAGGGGGAGATGGAGAATTGTGCAGTGGATGCTTGAACTTGTAGATTAAGCTTCTTCAAGTGTGAAGCACTGAGTCCAAACAGAGCAATCAAAATTGGATATTATCTTCTAAGATTGGTACTGTAGTGTAGGGCCCTGCCCACAGTCCCTCGTTTGTCTTTATATGATTATTATTATGTAGGCCGGAGCCGCATACGCTGGTGCCATGTATATAAGGTATATGCGTATGTCATTTGCTGATTGAAGGGACCAACATAAAGTCAACCCATCAACAATGTTACATTTATAGTATTATTATGACGGCCGGAGCCACATGGTGCCAGGTGCATGGTGTATATGGGCATTGCATTTATTGATTGAAGGGGACCAACATAACATGGCATGTTTGGTTGTCGTAACTGGCCGTAATTCGTAAGTAGTAATTGATAAAATCTTTTACAGTTGTAAATGAGTTACATGCATATAAGTTTTATGGTTTTTGGTTGGTAATATAAAGTTGTAAGTGAAAAAGTATATTGTATTTTATGGTGTTTGGTTGTCGTAATGTGTAAGTCACAAGTGAAAAAGTTGACCACAAAATTAACTATTTGGTGATTTAAAAAGTTTTAATATTGTAAATAAATATTAAAAATGCTAAATATTAAAAAAAATTAATATTAACATAAAAATAATATAAATTTGCATGACCACAAAATTAACTGTAACTGGGCTGTAAGTGAGTGATAATTCGGTTGCAAGTGAGTGGTAATTGGGTTGTGTAAGTCTTTTATGAATTACGGTCCAAACAAACATCGTAGTTGTAATTGGGTTGTAAGTCATTTACGAACTACGGACTTTTACGCGAAACAAACGGCCCCAAAGTCAACCCATCAACAATGTTACATTTATTGTATTATTATGACGGCCGGAGCCACATGATGCCAGGTGCATGGTGTATATGGGCATTGCATTTATTGATTGAAGGGACCAACATAACAAATGGAGACAGCCCATCAATAATTTGCTTAGGCACGTGGTTGTGGGCCGCAGACGTGCTGTTCGGTTCTTGTGTGTGAGCCACGATATATCATGAAATATCAAGAGATTAACTTTCTTATAATATTATAAGAAGTTCAAAGAATTTAAAGTTTTATCTTTTGAAACTCAATATCTTATCCACGCGTCAATGCGAGATTGATCGTCTTATAACATGTGTGTGGCTCATACATATGAACTGAATCTATGACAACATAACCAAAAGTAAGTAACAAGATAAAACCCGCTAATTGATTTTTTTAAACGGAGAAAGTAACAAGATAAAACTTGCTAATGTATTTTTAACTGCGGTTTGAACTTGGGACTTCCCCAATTCAGTCTTATTATTTTATTAGTGGGCCAAGTCTCAGCCTCAGCCTGTGTACAACCTTTATTATAAGAATATATTTATGTATAAATGTAAATAGATGTGACATTCAAATGAAAATTAATAGAAACTGTAGAATTTCAATATTACTCTAATTATAATCTGTGGAAGGATATTTATTTAACAACACGACCGGTTTCAGTATTTATGTCCTTAATTTATCATCTTTTTCATAGTTTTTCTTAATTTCCAACTTTACATGACATGTTTCATTAAATCTACATTAATTTTTTCTTAATAGTTTTCTAGAAAAATAATGATAGTTCATGATAGATTTTTGAGAAACTTTTGTTAAATGCAGTTGTTCCAGAGGAACAATGGCGTACATTCATGCATGCGCTTATGTTAGTGATAAGACGAGAAAGATGGCGGCAACAGGTGTTGGCCCAAGGTTACAATCACCCTTGTTTAGTGTATTTTGATGATTACAAAACATATTAGTTATTTGTACTAATAACAATTGTTGTTTAAGTGTGTTTCAGGTTTATTATCATACTAGAAGTACTCTCACTCAAATACAAGGCTTTTGGACTCAAGACAATTCAATTTGGGCTCAAGTTGCAATATTGAAGATCAAGTGAAGATAGCCCACCTTGAAGAATAGCTTTGAAGTCTTTTAGAAGTTTGTAAGTTTAGTATGTTAAAGTTTGAATATAGGAAATTTGGCTCTAGGATTTGCACACACTCTTGTTTCATGTATTTCCTATATTTTGAAAATAGTTTTTGAAAATGGTTGTTTCTAAGTTTTATGCCTTAGTTTATATATACATGTACCAAGCTTTATATCCTGAAAAACTTGTTTAAAACATGTGTATAAACTATTTTCTGCATAATACTTAGCTATATGTATTTTTAAAATATTTATCAAAATTTTTCTAACTCAAAACAGCCCTGTTTTTTCAGTGTCAGGCAACATCGGTCGACCGGCGCTGTGCCTGGACATGCACTGTTTGTGCATGTCCGTCGGTCGACCGGACCGGTCGACCGACAGAGAGCATTCTGCTCTCGGGAATTTTCGGTTGACCGGACCGGTCGACCGGAAGAAGGAAACTGTGTTTCCTCCTTTTGGGTCGGTCGACCGGACCGGTCGACCGGGAGCCAACGGCTATATCCAGCTAGGCTGGCGGTCGACCGGACCGGTCGACCGCCAAGCCTGCAACACAGCAACGGCTCTTTCCTCTTTAGGATTTTCTGAAAAACTGTTTCTTTTTCTGTTTTAGCAGATTTTTGGAGAGTGGTTGGGGAGCTTTTGCAGGTTGAATTAGGTGTAAAGAAAGTGTTTTTAACCTATTTTCTAACCCTATAAATAGAGGATAAGTCTCTCTTGCTCATCACTTAGAAAAATCCTCAAGTTTTATTGTTTTCAAAAGAGAGAAGAAAAATTGTTTGAAGCCTTAAATTCCTACTCTTTCAAGATTGTTTTTCAGTTGTGTTTGATTCTCTATATCACTCTACAACTGAAGTTTTCTCACCACACTTCATAGAGCCAAAAATTCTATACTCATTCTATAGTGAAGTTGTAATTGAAGTGAGAGTGTTTGTAAAAGAAATTGAGAAAAGTGTAGTGATCAAGTTGTGATCACTTTGTTCTTGTAATTCCTTCTTGTGGAGCAACCTCTTCGGTAGAGGTCCTTTGTATTCGGTGGAGCTCGGTGCTCGGTCTTCGGTAGACCAATTGTAAAGGCATCCTCGGTGGATAGTGGAAACCCTTCACGGAGGTGAAGGCGGGGACTAGAGCAAGTGTGCTCGAACCTCGAAACAAATCATCTTGTTTGCGATTGCCTTTGCGTTCTTGTTGCTTTCAATTTCTCTTGCTTTATATTGCCTTGAATTATTTGCTTGAGAACTAACCCTCTACTTGTGAAATCTTGTGTTGATTACTTTTACTTGCTATACTTGTTGTGTTACATTGTGAGCATTTCATTTTCATCATCATACTTGGCATTGATCAATCACACCTCAATACAACACGGTTGCATTGCGCACCTCTAACCCATTTAAGGGGAATTGAGAGGAAGGAGTTCAGAACCTCGCAAGGGTATTCGGCTCTTAGTCGTGTTTTTGAGAGATTGTTGCATCACTCATTTCATTAAAGTTTAAAAAGATCATTAGATTAGCATTCACACCTATTCACCCCCCCTCTAGGTGTTTTTCAATTGGTATCAGAGCTTGGACTCTAGGATTTGGTTTAACCACCTTAGAGAAGATCCTAATTTGCTAATCATTTCATTCATACTCATTTAGTAAAAATGGCCGATGGAATTAAAACCCCTCCTAAGTTTGATGGACTTAACTTTCCCATATGGAAAGTTAAGATGACCGTGTTTTTGCAATCTCTAGGTAGCCGAGTTGCAAAGGCCGTGACTAAGTCCTTTAGTGTACCCCCCGGTGACGAATCCACTTGGTCCGAAATAGAGACTAAGGAATTCGATGCCAATGCCAAAGCTCACTATGCACTTCTTCAAGCCCTAAATGATGATGACATAGTTAGGGTTATACATTGCAAATCCGCATTTGAGATTTGGTCACACTTGATAGTTACTCATGAGGGGACCTCACAAGTAAAGAAGGCTAAGATTGACCTTCTTCGGTCTCAATATGAAACATTTAGCATGCAAGACAATGAAACCATAGATGATATGGTTACAAGATTTACCAAGATTACTAATGGACTCTCTTCTTTAGGTGAAGATATCAACAATGATCAAAGAGTAAGGAAGATCATCCGGGCTCTTCCTCCTTCATGGGAAGTTAAAGCAACAACCTTGAAGGAACTCAATGACAATGAAGAGATGGAGCTTATAGGTCTCATTGGGAACCTCAAAACCCATGAGATGGAAAGGAAAGCAAGGGAGGACATGGCACCTACCAAGAAGAAGACAATTGCCTTCAAGTGTCAATCATCACACTCCGACGAAGATGATGAAGAAGAAGATGACGAAGAGCTCTCACTTCTAGTCAAAAATGTTCGGAGGATGTACAACAAGGCAAAGTTCCAAGGTAGAAGGAGATGGCAAGGAGGCAAAGAAGAAAGAAAGATCATATGCTTCAATTGCCAAAGACCGGGACACATAGTTGCGGAGTGTCCGGACAAAGCAAAGCCCTCCACATCAAAGAAGCCATACAAGAAGAAGGCTATGAAGGCAACTTGGGATTCGGAGACCGAATCCGAAGAAGAGATCGACACCGCCAACATGTGCTTCATGGCAAATGAAAGCACAAGTAAGGTAACCTCTTCCACCCCTCTTGATGATGAACTCTCCATGGATGAACTAGGAGAAGCTTTTGTTGAGTTGTCACAAAATTATGATTTCTTAAAGAAAAAGTATCTAAAAATGAAAAAGGAAAATGAATCTTTAAGTCTTCAAGTTTTTACTCTTACAAAGGAAAAAGATGATTTAGTTTCCACTTTGACCACTACTAAAAATGATTTTGAAAAATATAAGATTTCTTGCAAAGGTAAGACCCCACTAATTGATTCTAATGAAGTTTCTATGCTTAAGGAAAGATTAAACTCATTAAGTGTTGTTTTGAAAAATTGTGAATTTGATAAGAAAAGGATTGAGGCTATGTTTCCTAAGAAACAAGCCCCAAAGAAAAATGCTCATGCTCATGTTCATGTTCATGCTACACAACCTAAACAACATGGCAAACCCCAAAAGCATGCTCACACTACTACACATACACATCATGCTTTCATGTATAGAAAAGTGTACTCATGTTCACATTGTGGGCGGAAAGGACACTTAGCTAATTTTTGTTATGATAGACTAAGTGCATCACATCATAATGTTTGGGTTCGTAACACTAACTTTCAAGGACCCAAGAAAGTTTGGGTACCAAAGTCAACATTTGTTTTAAATGATGTAGGTACTTTCCAAAGCCCAACGACGTAGAGGTTTGTGGTATCTTGATAGTGGTTGCTCAAGGCACATGACTTGGGACATCAACAACTTTGCAACCCTATCAAGATATCATGAAGGTGGCACCGTCACCTTCGGAGATGACGCCAAGGGTAAAATCATCGGTATTGGTAATGTAAAACTTGGCACCTCTCCTTTAATTGAAAATGTAGTTTTAGTTGATGGCCTCAAGCATAATCTCTTGAGTGTTAGTCAACTATGTGATAAAGGTTTTGATGTAGTTTTTGATAATGTTACTTGTAAAGTTATTGATAGAATTTCTAATGTTTGTGTATTTTCCGGTTTTCGTGAAAGTAATGTTTATATGATTGATATGTTGAACATGTCTTGTAATATTACTTGTTTGAAAGCCCTCGATGATGACTCTTGGTTGTGGCATAGGAGATTAGGGCATATTTCTTTTGATCATATTTCTAGATTAAATTCAAAGGAAATGGTGAAAGGTATTCCTTGCTTGAATTTTGAAAAGGATCGAGTTTGTGACGCATGTCAATTTGGGAAACAAACTAAGTCTTCTTTCAAGTCAATTAAGGATATCATGACATCACGTCCTTTGGAGTTAATCCATATGGATCTATTTGGCCCAACACAAACCAAAAGTCTAAGTGGGAATAGATTTGCTTATGTTTTGGTTGATGATTTTTCAAGATTTACATGGGTTTTCTTTCTTGAACACAAAACCAAGCATTTTCATATTTCCAAACTTTTAAGAAAAGAGTTGAAAAAAAAAGATTCTTTGATTTTGAGAATAAGAAGTGATAGAGGAGGTGAATTCATTAACCAACCCTTTACCACTTTTTGTGATGAACATGGAATAAAGCATGAACTTTCTTGTCCTAGAACTCCACAACAAAATGGAGTAGTTGAACGAAAAATAGAACATTACAAGAGATGGCTAGGACAATGCTAAGTGAATACGGTCTACCACATTATTTGTGGGCCGAGGCCGTTAATACATCATGCTACATATCAAATCGTGTTTTCTTGTGTAAAAACACTACTAAAACTTCTTTTGAAATGTACTTTTCTAGAAAACCAAATGTTTCTTATTTCAAAGTTTTTGGATGCAAATGTTTTGTTTTAAATACAAAAGATAATTTGGGAAAATTTGATCCTAAATCTTATGAGGCTATTTTTGTAGGTTACTCAAACACTAGTAAAGCCTATAGAGTTTTCATTAGATCATCTTTGACTATTGAAGAGTCTATTCATGTTAAGTTTGAGGAATCTAACAAGTTTGTTAAGAATGTTGTAGAGATAGATGCATTGGATGAAGGCATGGAGAAAGTGACCTTGGAGGATGCTTCTACTATGGGAGACAAACCAAAGGATGATGAAGGAAGCAATGCTAAAGTGGAAGAGGCACAAGAGAATGAAAATCAAACACATGAGGTGGAGCCTACTCAACCACTACCAAAGGATTGGAGATACAATCCACATCATCCCAAGGACCTCGTCATAGGTGAAGTATCAAAAGGGGTAACTACTCGCTCTAAAATTCAAGACTATTGTGGCCACTTTGCATTTATTTCACACATAGAACCCAAAAATGTGCTCGAAGCCGAGGCCGATTCATATTGGTTGCTAGCCATGCAAGAGGAGCTCAATCAATTTGAGCGCAACCAAGTTTGGCACCTTGTTCCTAGGCCCCACGATAGACCAACAATTGGTACTAAGTGGATCTTTAAGAATAAGTTGGATGAATCGGGTAATGTAGTTAGAAACAAGGCTAGGTTAGTTGCCCAAGGTTACACTCAAATCGAAGGGATCGATTTTGAAGAAACCTTTGCACCCGTAGCACGGCTTGAAGCCATACGGATGACACTAGCATTTGCCTCATATAAAGATTTCAAATTATTTCAAATGGATGTTAAAAGTGCTTTTCTAAATGGATTTATTGAAGAGGAGGTGTATGTTGAACAACCCCCCGGGTTTGTTGATCCTACACATCCGGATTTTGTTTTTAAATTAGATAAAGCTCTTTATGGTTTAAAACAAGCCCCTAGGGCTTGGTATGAAAGACTTTCTTCATTTTTGATTTCCAATGGTTTTAAGAAAGATAAAATTGATACAACTTTGTTTACAAAACATGTAGAAAATGACATTCTTATTGTGCAAATTTATGTAGATGATATTATTTTTGGTTCTACTAATGAATCTCTTTGCAAAGCTTTTGAGTCATGCATGAAGGACGAATTTGAAATGTCTATGATGGGGGAGCTCAACTATTTCCTTGGACTCCAAATCAAGCAAAGGAAGGATGGGATCTTCATCAATCAAGCCAAGTACACAAAGGAACTAATCAAAAGGTTTGGGCTTGAAGGATCAAGAGTAAGCAAAACTCCCATGGCAACAACTACAAAGCTTGACATGGATGAACAAGGTAAAAGTGTAGACATTAAACTTTATAGAAGTATGATTGGTAGCTTGCTTTATTTGACGGCTAGTAGGCCGGATATTATGTTTTCCGTTTGTCTTTGTGCACGTTTTCAATCTTGTCCTAAAGAATCTCACATAATAGTGGTTAAACGCATAATTAGACACCTTAAGGGCACTATTGAAATGGGTTTATGGTATCCTAAAACCGGATTATTTGAAATGAAGAGTTTTTCGGATGCCGACTATGCGGGTTGTAGGGTAGATAGGAAGAGCACAAGTGGAACATGTCAATTCTTAGGTAATTGTCTTGTATCTTG
Organism: Agave tequilana; assembly: GCA_038442645.1. Classification (NCBI taxonomy): domain Eukaryota; kingdom Viridiplantae; phylum Streptophyta; class Magnoliopsida; order Asparagales; family Asparagaceae; genus Agave; species Agave tequilana. The sequence continues at coordinate 45,478 of JAVJIF010016151.1, forward strand.
GTCTTCCAAAAAGCAAAATTCGGTAGCCCTATCAACCGCCGAGGCGGAGTATGTTGCGGCCGAAGCTTGTTGTGCACAAGTTCTTTGGATGAAACATACTCTCCTTGACTATGATTTACACTTTGATCATGTTAAAATATTTTGTGATAATACTAGTACTATTCACATGACAAAGAATGCAAATCAACATAGTAAAACCAAACACATTGACATTAGGTATCACTTTCTTAGAGATCATTATGAGAAAGGTGATATTGTTATTGAATATGTTTCTACCGATTTTCAACTTGCCGATATTTTTACTAAACCTCTAGATTATGCTAGATTTTCATTTATTTGTGGTGAGTTGAATGTTTGTATTATAGATTCTTAAAATTACAATTTTGTTTTTTTTAACCCTTTTTGATGTATGACAAAAAGGGGGAGAATAAGTTTGTTGATATTTGGAAAATAAGTGTTTTGATATTTGGAAAATAAGTGTTTAAATTTAAACTTTCTAAGTTTGATACTATTTGAGTTTCAATTCATGAAGAAAAAGAAAGTTTGTGTTTATTTGAGTTTTTGGACAAAAACTATTGTGTTTGTTAAATGCTTTATGTATGCTTACATAGCTTTTCATATTCATGATAAATACATAGCATTATTTGAGGGGGAGCTTTCCAAGCTTTTCCTCCTTTATTTGTTTCAATAACCTATATGTTTTGTCATCATCAAAAAGGGGGATTGTTGGCCCAAGGTTACAATCACCCTTGTTTAGTGTATTTTGATGATTACAAAACATATTAGTTATTTGTACTAATAACAATTGTTGTTTAAGTGTGTTTCAGGTTTATTATCATACTAGAAGTACTCTCACTCAAATACAAGGCTTTTGGACTCAAGACAATTCAATTTGGGCTCAAGTTGCAATATTGAAGATCAAGTGAAGATAGCCCACCTTGAAGAATAGCTTTGAAGTCTTTTAGAAGTTTGTAAGTTTAGTATGTTAAAGTTTGAATATAGGAAATTTGGCTCTAGGATTTGCACACACTCTTGTTTCATGTATTTCCTATGTTTTGAAAATAGTTTTTGAAAATGGTTGTTTCTAAGTTTTATGCCTTAGTTTATATATACATGTACCAAAGCTTTATATCCTGAAAAACTTGTTTAAAACATGTGTATAAACTATTTTCTGCATAATACTTAGCTATATGTATTTTTAAAATATTTATCAAAATTTTTCTAACTCAAAACAGCCCTGTTTTTTCAGTGTCAGGCAACATCGGTCGACCGGCCCGGTCGACCGGCGCTGTGCCTGGACATGCACTGTTTGTGCATGTCCGTCGGTCGACCGGACCGGTCGACCGACAGAGAGCATTCTGCTCTCGGGAATTTTCGGTCGACCGGACCGGTCGACCGGAAGAAGGAAACTGTGTTTCCTCCTTTTGGGTCGGTCGACCGGGAGCCAACGGCTATATCCAGCTAGGCTGGCGGTCGACCGGACCGGTCGACCGCCAAGCCTGCAACACAGCAACGGCTCTTTCCTCTTTGGGATTTTCTGAAAAACTGTTTCTTTTTCTGTTTTAGCAGATTTTTGGAGAGTGGTTGGGGAGCTTTTGCAGGTTGAATTAGGTGTAAAGAAAGTGTTTTTAACCTATTTTCTAACCCTATAAATAGAGGAGAAGTCTCTCTTGCTCATCACTTAGAAAAATCCTCAAGTTTTATTGTTTTCAAAAGAGAGAAGAAAAATTGTTTGAAGCCTTAAATTCCTACTCTTTCAAGATTGTTTTTCAGTTGTGTTTGATTCTCTATATCACTCTACAACTGAAGTTTTCTCACCACACTTCATAGAGCCAAAAATTCTATACTCATTCTATAGTGAAGTTGTAATTGAAGTGAGAGTGTTTGTAAAAGAAATTGAGAAAAGTGTAGTGATCAAGTTGTGATCACTTTGTTCTTGTAATTCCTTCTTGTGGAGCAACCTCTTCGGTAGAGGTCCTTTGTATTCGGTGGAGCTCGGTGCTCGGTCTTCGGTAGACCAATTGTAAAGGCATCCTCGGTGGATAGTGGAAACCCTTCACGGAGGTGAAGGCGGGGACTAGAGCAAGTGTGCTCGAACCTCGAAACAAATCATCTTGTTTGCGATTGCCTTTGCGTTCTTGTTACTTTCAATTTCTCTTGCTTTATATTGCCTTGAATTATTTGCTTGAGAACTAACCCTCTACTTGTGAAATCTTGTGTTGATTACTTTTACTTGCTATACTTATTGTGTTACATTGTGAGCATTTCATTTTCATCATCATACTTGGCATTGATCAATCACACCTCAATACAACACGGTTGCATTGCGCACCTCTAACCCATTTAAGGGAATTGGGAGGAAGGAGTTCAGAACCTCGCAAGGGGTATTCGGCTCTTAGTCGTGTTTTTGAGAGATTGTTGCATCACTCATTTCATTAAAGTTTAAAAAGATCATTAGATTAGCATTCACACCTATTCACCCCCCCTCTAGGTGTTTTTCAACAGGGTTCATCGTGTTCTTTCAAGATTCCAAGAGGTTTGAAATTTGAACGGTCGATTGCATAGACTAATCTTATTAGAGCACCATTGTTTTCCAAAATCTCAGTCATTGTTTGCGGTTTCCTGTTCCGCTCAAATTGATGGACTTAGATGCGAGATGCAACTGAAAATGAAAACTCGATGAAGAGAACCAAATTGCCAGCTTCAAAGACTCGACTTGCTTTTGCTTGTAGATCTGTTTTTGCCTTGAAATTGATGGATTTTGGTCAGGTTGAGACTCAAGTTGCGTTCGCTACAGTTCCCTGGTAACCGTAAGCTGAACACCGAAATCATGACCATTGGCACAAGTAACTTTGTCTCCGTGAAGACAGTCAAATTCATATATGCCACCCATGCATGCAAAACAGAGTAATATTAATGCCGCTAATACTCCAAATTTTGTTAGTTTAAAAGTTTAATGATCTACATTCGCATAGTAAAACATGTATCGGATGCCATCTGTAAAGTTGACTCAAGATGTTGGATATTTAACCCCTTTTCTTTTATTTTAATTTAAAAATCCAACAGCCCCAAAAGCTTGAGTTTCAGGGTAGACGGACTAAGGACTAAAATAATACGATGTAAATAAATCAAAAATATAAATCAGAATATATAAAACACGAATAAGGTTGGGCAACCTCATACTGTGATTCGGAGTAAATAGCTTGCAGCCTTGAACATACCCTTAGTGAATTCATCGCCACCTGAGAGACATAATGGAGTACGTTTTGAATTAGGCCTCTTTAACCAGATATTGATGGAAGACACACACAGGAAGTTCTCATCTATTAAGCGAGCGGGTTGAGAATTAATGGTCATGCTCACAGTAACCGACTCATGAGAGTTTCTAGGGGTCAGCCCTGCCCCCCCAACTGCGGTCATCACTGTCTCTCACGTAGGTAAGTCCTCCAAGGTAACTACAGCTGGTTGGTATACCCTCCACACTACATGTGTTGAACTTATTAAGAGTTTAACTCAACCTTACCTAGTTGTATTATAAGTGCATCATTACCATAGAGAAGGGGTAGTAGGTACAATGCTACATATATGATATAAACATATCTGAGTCGATACTCCACACCAGTATCACCAGTCCAGTTTGTTTCTACCACATTGAATCTCTTTCATGGAACCAGCTTCCAATCAAGTAGGTTGGGTTCTCATTGTCAGTGAACTCTACTATGGGTTTAACCCTGTCTCCCTCGATGATTCTAGGATCACATTCCTAGAAAGACGCTCAATCAGAATGACTTATGTTGTTCAGGGTCAAGTAATGGCTTAACAGCCTTTATTTTAAGGCTTTATTTCTCAAGTGGTGACAGTCAGAGGTTTAACTCTTCATGATCACATTATTATGACTTTTGACACCCTTTATTAGACCTATAAAGCCTTTGAGTAATTATCAGAGTCTCCTCCCATTTGGAATCATAAGGTAGTTATAAAGATTTTTTGTTGCCTTAGTTTCAAACGAACAAATTATATCATGATTGTTTATGATAAAGCATATATTCATTGCATTTGATTATTCAAGTATTTAAAGTATATATTGTTGGCCCAAAGGCCTTCCACCCTAGTTTTGATGATGATTAACTCATGTAGTTATGTTTACTAATTATCTTGTGTTGTTTAAGTTTCAGATCTATTAACAAGATATTAGTTGGTGATTAGCTTCAACAAGGTGTTTAGAAGCTTCTCAAGTGATTCCAGGGCTCAAGCTTCAAGATCACACATTGCCTAGCCCATGGATGGAGTTTTGGAGCAAGTCAACTTGAAGATGAAGATCATCAAGAAGACTTAGGTATCCATGTTTAGATAGTGTGTTTAGATCCATTTGTAAAACTTAGTATAGTTGATATGCTCAAGTGCACATAACACACACGTTTCATGATTTGGATTTTGGTTTTTCATGGATAGTAGATCAAAACAAGTTTACTTTATTCCTATGTATATTAGATATGTTCTAGATATACATTCATGCTTTAAACTTGCTAGACAAACTTATTTTGATATTGCTATTCATGTGTTGAAAAATCAAGTTTGGAAAAATACAAGTTTTGGTTTTTGATAAAATTGGCAAGACACAAAAATGAATTGATATGTTGATATATTGTCTTGAAATTTTTATCACATGTTTATATTTCAATATAAAATGATAAAACAAGTTTTTGTGGATTTTTAGAAGTGTTAAAAGATTTTTAGAAAAAATATTTTACAGTGTTTTCTGACCCAGATTTCTGTTCCAGGCTTCAATCAGTCGACTAGTCAACCTGACCTAGTCGACTTGGGTGAAGTCGGTCGACCGGGCCGGTCGACCGACGTGCACAAATCTGTGCACGTTTGGAGTCACTGGGACGGTCGACCGCGTCGAGAGCAGAGCTCTCTGTTTGTTTGGGTCGACCGGGCCGGTCGACCGCAGTTGCCCAACGGTCATATTTCTGACCGTTAGCGGTCGACCGGGCCGGTCGACCGTTAGCCTGTCAGGCTGCCAGCTCAGCCTAACGGCTAGTTTTCTGATGGGCCTATATAAACCCCATCTCTTTGGGGATTTTGGCCAAGATTTTTAAGAGAAAAAATTCCAGTTTTCTGAAGTGTTTAAAAGAGTTTTAAAAAGAGTTTTTGGGCTTTAAACTTCTCATCTTTATTGTTTTGGGTTTTTGAAAAATCAAAGAAAACTAGGTTTTGGGATTTTGATTTGATCTTGCATTTTCTATCTTTTACAAGAGACTTCCCAATTAGTTTTTCTTTGTTGCTTGTTTCCAAAAACACCTTTTTTCCACACTTGAGCTATCATACTATCTTAATCTATTAGGATCTTATTTTTTTTTTGTGGAAAAGAAAAGAGAAAAAGAAATAGAGATTGAGTTTGTGGTTTTTGGAACCACTTGTTGTAAACACCCTTATTCTTGTTGTATCCCTCTTAGGTAGAGGTGATCGGGTGATTGGTTTGCTCCCTCTAGTGAGAGGTGGAGTTTGGTTGTAAACCCTCTTCAGTAGAGGTGTTGGTTGTTGGCTTACCCCTCTGTTGTGAGGTGGTTGTTTGAGAGAGGAGTTAGGTACTCCTAGTGTTGTAACAAATCCTTCTCGGTGAAGGTTCCCTCGGTGGGAGTCCTCGGTGGATGTTGATAGTGGATTGGAAATCCTACACGGTAGTGTAGGCGGGGATGTAGAGCAAGGTGCTCGAACCTCGAAACATATCTTGGACTTTGCGTTTGATCCACTTGTCTCTAAACTCTCTCTCCTATAATTGTGCAAAGCATCATTCATATCATCATACCATAATTGCTTGTGTTGAGCATAATTCATATTGCCATATCATATCTATTTGTTTGTATTGCCTTGCATATATTCATATTGCCTATTCATCTTATATGCTTGGTTGTTTGTGTGTGCCTCACTTGTACCTAATCAACAAGAGCTTCACATAGCACCTCAACCCATTCAAGGGGAATCAAGAGGAGTTAGTCCAGAGCCCTTCACGGGGAATTCGGCTACACTTGTTGATTGTACTAAGTGTGTTGCAAGATTTGCATTAGCTTCCGCATTTAGCGCACTTAGTATTGCACTTAGTTCTAGATTAGCACTTACACCTATTCACCCCCCTCTAGGTGTTTTTCAATTGGTATCAGAGCTAGTGCTCCTGATATTAGGCTTAACATCCTAGGAGTGAGATCCATTTGGTTGCTAATCTTTTGTTTGCATTTGCTTGTTTGCACACATATAGTTTACCATGGCTTTCATGACCCCACCTATGTTTGACCCTTCCAACATTCATGTTTGGAAGATTAGGATGACTGTTTATTTACAAACCCTAGGTCATAAAGTTTACCTTGCCATTACCAAGGAATCCTTCCTTAGTGATAGCAATCATCTAGTGGAGAATCCGACTCACAATGCTATATGGTCCAAGGGAATGACTCCCTTGAGGTACATTCGGAACCCCACTTAGATAATGATGATTGTGCTAGTTCTTCAAATGATTATGTTGATCCTCATGCCTTGAATGAAGAACTTTCTATTGTATGTGAAAAATTGATAGAAAAATATAAGATTTTGAAAAAGAAAAGTCTAAAAATTGAAAATGAAAATAAGAGTTTGCATTCTAGACTTAACAATGTTTTGCAAGAGAAGGTTGAGGTCTATAATGAAAGAGATTCATTAAAATCTTAACTTGAACTTGCACTTAAAGAAAATGAATTTTTAAAATCTAAAAATGATTGTGAAACTCTTTTGAAGAAAATGAAAATTTGTCTTCGAAAGTTGAGTTTGTTTTAAAAGAGAATGTTGCTTTGAAAAACAAAATTACTTCTATTTCAAATGATTTAGATGTATGTTTAAAGAAAAATATTGTTTTGCAAAATAAAATGGATGCACATGTTTGCCATGCTAGGGTAGTACCTCACACTTCACCTATTGCATGCCACACCTCTTCTTCTATTAACAATGATATATCCATGCTTAAGAAGAAGATTGATTGTTTGAGCTCCACTATGAGCCAATGTGCCATGAACCACTCACGGTTGGAAACCTTGGTTCGAAAGAAACAAGTTCCATCCTTTATGCATGCACACCCATCACGGCATACACATGCTCCTCACGGACACACCCATCACCATATGTATGCTCATGTGTACACATGTACACATTGTGGACGTAAGGGCCACCTTGCTAAATTTTGCTTTGATAGATTACATACTCCTAATTTAGCAAAGAAATTTGTTTGGGTTAGAGAAGGGACTAATCCCCATGGACCCAACAAGATGTGGGTACCAAAGACCACCCCTCCTATTATTTTTGATGTAGGTGTGGGCTCTCACATGACGTGAGAGTGATAGCACCTTGGAGTGGATGCGTTCCGGACTTAAAGAAAATCAATTGGATGCATCACTTTTAAGGGAAGGTTTGGTGGAGATGACCACCATGTTTTGGAGTCAAGGGAAGTTGCTTCTTCGGTTTGGTAACAATCCTTTTACTCCCATTTATTATGTCTACATACTTTCCATGTTTATCTTTTATAGCATGTCTTTGATGTCTATGGATTAGTATGTTCATTCCATGTTTATTAGATCCTTGACATACATGTATAGTATTTGAGACACACATGCTTATTTGAATCATACTTAGTGTTCTCACTTTTGTTTAAGCTATAATGTTCATCATGAATCTAATGCATGTGAATTTACATAGTAATCATGTTTTAGGTTTATCATGATGATTTTTATATTGTGTTTCGATGCTTCATGTGTTGATTACTTGTTTAGATGTTAGTTTTCATTAAGACTAGGACTTATACTTGTACATATAGTGGGCCACAAATAAATCTATATATGTTGAGCTTGATTGCCTATTTGAACCCATTAGATGTGCTAGTATAGTCTAGTTTTGATGATTCATACATTTCAAACTTGTATTCTATTTTTGGATTTGTTTTATGAGTTTTCACTTCATGTATATGTTTGTATTGCCAAACTTTAAGATATACATGTATACCCCTTGAGTCATTTGCCTTTCATGCAAATATATATATATATATATATATATATATATATATATATATATATATATATATATATATATATATATATATATATATATGGACTCAATTGTGTTTAGGGATATATATGTATACTTATTGTGTTGACAATTCATACATATACCTTGAAATGAAATGTGTTTTGATGAAGATTTATTCTTTCTTGATTTTGTGTTTAATTGTTTAACTTCATGTATATGTCTATCTTGTCCAAACTATTAGATATACATGTTTATCCTTTTTGAGCCACATGCCTTAATGCATATATTTTGTGGACTCGTTTGAATTTTGAATATGTATGTATACTTTAGTTTGTATAAGACATACATATGCCTTGAAGATTAAATAAGTTTTGATGATTTTCGTGTTTTCATGTTTAAGGAATAATTGAGCTTAATTGAAAATTTCATAATGCCATGTCACACATTTCTTGTACACTCATCATCTTTTAAAAATATTTCTCATGAGTATGTTTTTCATGAGCATGTATGGACTTTATTGAATATTGAGTGTTTTCAAGTACTATGTGATTTACATGTGTTTTATGAAAATTATTTTGTTTTATTCCTTACTTGAAGGATTTCGTACTAGTTAACAAAACTTTTCATTTTAACTAGTTCGTATTCTTCACTTTGGTAGAGTATTTCAAACAAAGCTTATTTTTCAAATCTATTTTTGAAAACCCCTACCCTTTATGGGAGGATGGATGGGAGATCATATTCATGTATGCTTTAAAATAAAAATCATTTAAAACTTGAACCTTGATTGGGAGGTATAGTAATATGATGTATACACTTGAACTTATAGTTATGTCAATTGGTATCATTGAACTCTTTCAATTGGTATCACCTTGATCCTCTTGTATAATCATATTTGTTTTGTATGTATGTATGCTTTCAATTCCAAGAATATCAATTTCAATTGGTATCTATTTTCCATACATATATATGTTTGTGTTTATGCTAGTGCTTGAGTTTCAATTTTGTTTAAATTGATTACTTTTAAATTGGTATCAAGACTATGCATTATTTTAGTTTATATTTCATAAAGGGGGAGAAAATTTGATTTTGTCTTTCAATTGATATTTGTACTCCCATACTTTATGATTGAAAATTCGAATTTGGTATCATATGTTTAAAATGAATAATTCTTACAATTGGTATCAATGTTTCTATGTAAAATCTTTTCAATTGATAAAACATTTACAATTGGTATCAAAATTTGTGTTTAGACATTCAAAATTTATTATGTTTAATTTCAATTGATATCAAGATGTCTTGTGTTTTAAATTGATATTTAAAAATTTTGTTTAAAGAAAATACAAAAGTTTAGATTTAAATTTCTTATATGCAAGAAGAGCTTAACATCTCTTCTACATATAGATTCATGTTGAGTGTATTGTGTATTGAAGAGCTTAACATCTCTTCTTTATGTGGTACACATGTGTAGGGGGAGCTTCACATCTCTTCTTATTCATTACATAATGTGTGTTATGTGAATTAGGGTTTAACATCCCTCCTTCATGTAATGCATATGTGTAGGGAAGCTAACTTAGCGTCTTCCTCTTCATGAATGTATATAGCATATAACATTTATTGATCTTTGTTTATTTTCACTTGGTATCAAGATGCTTCATTGACATATTTTTTAATTGATATCATGTTTGTAGTCACCCCTTATTGACTTTGTTTTTGTTTTAGACAAAAAGGGGGAGAACATTATTTTTTTATTGTTTTAATTGACAAAAAGGGGATGAAAGATTTTTACCCCTCATTTTATTTATTGTTTTGATTGTTTACCCCTTTGTTGATGATTGACAAAAAGGGGGAGAAAGATTTTGAGTTTGTTTGAGATTTATATATGCATAGTTATGTTTTTGCATATATTAAGTTTAATATAATTTAATGTATGTTAATTGGTATCTAGAGCATCTAGAAAATGTTTATTTGTTAATTGGTATCTAGAGCATGCTTTGCTTTGAATATTTCATTGGTATCTAGAACCTTTATTGTTTATGCATATTTATGCATTCATGTCTTAAGAGCCTTCATTGCATATTATTATGTTTATTTGCTTATGCATGAGTTAAGGGGAGCTTCTTTGAAGCTTTACTTTAATCCATGCATATATAACTCCATGAGTTTTGTCATCATCAAAAGGGGGAGATTGTTGGCCCAAAGGCCTTCCACCCTAGTTTTGATGATGATTAACTCATGTAGTTATGTTTACTAATTATCTTGTGTTGTTTAAGTTTCAGATCTATTAACAAGATATTAGTTGGTGATTAGCTTCAACAAGGTGTTTAGAAGCTTCTCAAGTGATTCCAGGGCTCAAGCTTCAAGATCACACATTGCCTAGCCCATGGATGGAGTTTTGGAGCAAGTCAACTTGAAGATGAAGATCATCAAGAAGACTTAGGTATCCATAGTTTAGATAGTGTGTTTAGATCCATTTGTAAAACTTAGTATAGTTGATATGCTCAAGTGCACATAACACACACGTTTCATGATTTGGATTTTGATTTTTCATGGATAGTAGATCAAAACAAGTTTACTTTATTCCTATGTATATTAGATATGTTCTAGATATACATTCATGCTTTAAACTTGCTAGACAAACTTATTTTGATATTGCTATTCATGTGTTGAAAAATCAAGTTTGGAAAAATACAAGTTTTGGTTTTTGATAAAATTGGCAAGACACAAAAATGAATTGATATGTTGATATATTGTCTTGAAATTTTTATCACATGTTTATGTTTCAATATAAAATGATAAAACAAGTTTTTGTGGATTTTTAGAAGTGTTAAAAGATTTTTAGAAAAATATTTTACAGTATTTTCTGACCCAGATTTCTGTTCCAGGCTTCAATCAGTCGACTAGTCAACCTGACCTAGTCGACTTGGGTGAAATCGGTCGACCGGGCCGGTCGACCGACGTGCACAAATCTGTGCACGTTTGGAGTCACTGGGACGGTCGACCGCGTCGAGAGCAGAGCTCTCTGTTTGTTTGGGTCGACCGGGCCGGTCGACCGCAGTTGCCCAACGGTCATATTTCTGACCGTTGGCGGTCGACCGGGCCGGTCGACCGTTAGCCTGTCAGGCTGTCAGCTCAGCCTAACGGCTAGTTTTCTGATGGGCCTATATAAACCCCATCTCTTTGGGGATTTTGGCCAAGATTTTTAAGAGAAAAAATTCCAGTTTTCTGAAGTGTTTAAAAGAGTTTTAAAAAGAGTTTTTGGGCTTTAAACTTCTCATCTTTATTGTTTTGGGTTTTTGAAAAATCAAAGAAAACTAGGTTTTGGGATTTTGATTTGATCTTGCATTTTCTATCTTTTACAAGAGACTTCCCAATTAGTTTTTCTTTGTTGCTTGTTTTCAAAAACACCTTGTTTCCACACTTGAGCTATCATACTATCCTAATCTATTAGGATCTTGTTTTTTTTTTGTGGAAAAGAAAAGAGAAAAAGAAAGCGAGATTGAGTTTGTGGTTTTTGGAACCACTTGTTGTAAACACCCTTATTCTTGTTGTATCCCTCTTAGGTAGAGGTGATCGGGTGATTGGTTTGCTCCCTCTAGTGAGAGGTGGAGTTTGGTTGTAAACCCTCTTCGGTAGAGGTGTTGGTTGTTAGCTTACCCCTCGGTTGTGAGGTGGTTGTTTGAGAGAGGAGTTAGGTACTCCTAGTGTTGTAACAAATCCTTCTCGGTGAAGGTTCCCTCGGTGGGAGTCCTCGGTGGACGTTGATAGTGGATTGGAAATCCTACACGGTGGTATAGGCGGGGATGTAGAGCAAGGTGCTCGAACCTCGAAACATATCTTGGACTTTGCGTTTGATCCACTTGTCTCTAAACTCTCTCTCCTATAATTGTGCAAAGCATCATTCATATCATCATACCATAATTGCTTGTGTTGAGCATAATTCATATTGCCATATCATATCTATTTGTTTGTGTTGCCTTGCATATATTCATATTGCCTATTCATCTTATATGCTTGGTTGTTTGTGTGTGCCTCACTTGTACCTAATCAACAAGAGCTTCACATAGCACCTCAACCAATTCAAGGGGAATCAAGAGGAGTTAGTCCAGAGCCCTTCACGGGGAATTCGGCTACACTTGTTGATTGTACTAAGTGTGTTGCAAGATTTGCATTAGCTTCCGCATTTAGCGCACTTAGTATTGCACTTAGTTCTAGATTAGCACTTACACCTATTCACCCCCCCCTCTAGGTGTTTTTCATATATGTATATACATATATTTAATTTGATAAAGAATAATCAAGATATAAAAATTATTTTAATACACACTTAGTGTAGCACCCCGTTCCCAGGATACGTACCCAAATACGTGTCCCGACTTTTCGACCATATTATTGCAATTTTCTTCAAGTGTTTATTTTTAAGTTGTGATTTCTCATGTTTTTAGTATCGGATCTAAATTCTCAGTCTTAGAGTCAGCCCTGACCCGGACAGGGAACCTGGTACCAGCATGCTGCCCGATTTGACCATTCTGATAGTTCAATTTGACCGATTATAGTTTCAGACACTATTTTTTAATATTTTAGATTTTTCATGATTTTCTGAAATTTTTCAGAATTTTTCTGCAAAATCTCCAAAACCGGTGTCGGTCTGCATCGCTGACTGATTCCCAGATTTTTAATTTTCAAACGGAATTGAATTTTTAAAAACGGCTTTCACGTTACTTCTTAGAATTTCATTTTCTATCTAAAAATATTTTTTGGATTTTTCTAAATTTATCAAAATTTGACCGATTCTGGTGTCGACCAGTATCGCCGGAAAATTTTAAGATTTTTAATTTAAAATTACATTAAATTGCTCGAATCCGATTTCATCAGGCATCTTAAAATAATATTTTCTATTTTGAGATTTTTTCAGAATGTTTCTGAAACAGTCAAATTTTCGTCCTATTAAAATAATAGTATTATTTACCGACCCTATCTTTTCGTGCTTTTTCCTTCTCTACTCCCCTATTTTATACTCCCAGATATTTTAATTAATTAATTAATTAATAATAAATTTATTTTACTATTTTCTTCTCTTTTTCATTATTTTTTTCCTTTTCCTTTATTTTCTTTCTTTTTCTTTCTTTTCCTTTGACTTCCTCCCCTGCCACAACCGCCCGCCGCCTGCTCCAGTCGCCTACAGCAGCAGCCAAGGCAAGTTGAGCTGCTGCCGCAGCCCCCTCCCCATCCCTTCCATCATCACTTTCTCTTTTCTTCCCTATTAAAACCCTTCATCTTCCTTTCCTTTTTCATTTCTAATTTCAACTTCAACATCCTTCAACCAAAACCAGCCCACTTCATTCATCACCACCGCCGCCGACCGCCCCTAGACCGCCGTCCACTCCCCCACACCCCTCTCCACTCCACCACCTCCTTCAACCTCCAACAACCCCCCACCTCCTTCAATTTCAACAAAACACATCTCTTCATCACCTTCTTCACCTTCAAAATTCTCCATCAACACTCCACCTCCTCCACTTCTACCACCACTCTATCATCTCCTCCTCCTCCAACTTCCCACCACCACCAATCACCACCAACCACCATCATCATCCACCATCAACACTGTAACGCTCCGATCCGGAGGGTACGGAGTCGTTACTGCGTCGTATATACGCAGGTCGAAAAAACCCTCACGTATATACGCTAAGCATCAGTACAAGCAGGAATCAGAGTACGAAAGCACAAAGGTAACATACAATCCAGCAATAATAACACCAGTACACAGTTATCATAAGGCATGATATAATATCTCAAGAATATATGATCACTAAGAAGCACAAAAGAAGGATGTACAATATGAAATACAGGAAAGTACTCATGAGTGGCAAGATGAAAATCTCGCGAGCCGATCATGAGGAGGCGGGAAGAAAGAGGGTCTGGACAGGCAATTGCTAATCCACGCTCCTGTTGCGCCACTCTGATCAGGTAAAGCAAGGCTACGGTCCAGACTCCAGGATCTGGACATGAGAATCCAGGGTTGTTAGCAACCCCAGCGAGTACATATGATAAAGCCAAATGGCGTGCATAGCAAACACACGTGTACATGATTAAGTGATGTGGTCCAGGCAAGCAGGTACAGGAAATGACAAGTAATATAAGGAAAATGACAGCAAATCTGAGATCAAGTAAATATATGTATATCAGTAAATCTGAATCGGAAAACATGCATGGAAACGGTATAGAGAGCATAGGTACACATAAGCATGCGACAAATAAAACATTAAACATGTGATAAATACACTAAACACGCGATAAATATAAGTATGGACAAAACTAGCTGTATAAGCTCAGATTTTGGATTCATAGGGTATTCTATTAAGGAGGTGACAACTATTTTTAAGGCTTCACTATATAATGACTTTGGTAGAGTAGTGTGAGCTATCATATTCCCAACCATATCTTTTAGTGTGTGATTTTATCTCTCAGCAATACCATTTTGACGAGATGTCCCTGATATGGTATACTAAGCGACAATACCACTCTTTCAGAAATTGACAAATGATTCTGGACATTTACCTGATTCGTCATATCTGTCATAGTACTCACCACCATGATCAGATCTAACAGCTTTAAACATGTCCAATGATTGAGATTTCTCATGGAACAAGTGTAGGTACCTATAACGAGAGTAATTGTCTGTAAAAGTGATGAAATATTCGTGACCATTCTAAGAAGCTGTAGGGAATGGACCACAAATGTCTATATACACCAAATTAAGACACCTGAACTTCGTCTAGTACCAAACTTTCTAATGTTTCTTTAATTAATTTTCGCTTAGTGCTTATGCTATTCACATATAGGGATTCAGTATATAAAGCATGAAGTTTCAATTTATATAACCATCAATCAGAATTCTAGTACCAACAACTTTAGATTTAAAAAGTAGACTAAGCATTTCATTATCAAGAGTGACAGTAAAACTAGATCTGTCTAACAAATGAAATAGAAATATGATTCCGCCTAAAAGGACGGTACACATAAAGTCTCATCCAAATCTAAAACAAAAAAACCAAAATCTAATTTAAGCCTACAAACTCCAATAGCTTTAATTGCAACTTTATTTCCATCACCCATGTATACGTATCGCTCAGCTGGGCTGGGCCTCCTTTGGGTTTGAAAGTTCCGCATTGAATCGCTTATGTGAATTATCTATTCACAATTTATAAAGTGACACTAAAGCTAAATTAATCTCAGAACAAACATAAATATGAGATATACCCGCTAAATAGCCATTTCTGATACTTTATGCATTCCTACTTGAGGTGGCTTACTTTCTTACAGAAGAAGTATGTAATGACCTTAGGCTACTTTTTCTGCACTTTTGCCACTTAGGATCAGCCACTGTAGTGATGTTTATGTTCCTCCCTTTAGTTTCACTTTCCTTTTCTTATTAGAAGTTTACCCTGGATGCTAAGTGAGCACTGACTTTATCAGACATAGAACCCCTAATAGTTATAGGAATAGTGTACTTTATGACCATTAGACACATCTTATAAGATCTCTCCCACTTACCATAATTGACCTTTTCTTTACTGAACTTTTATTAGTGATGTAGAGATCCATCAATCTTTAAGGTGTACTCTAGGTGCATGAATTCAAGAACGATTATTTACGTGGTCTTACCACTTCTTAAAGTTTGTACCATTCAATTTATACTACATAAGTGTACAATTTCTCATCAATTTAACATAAACATTGCATTTAATAAAATTCTACTGTAATAGCCATAAAAAATGAATTTCAGAAAATGCAACCAGTTTAACTGATAGAGCTGCCGGTTAAACTTTCAGAACAAGTTGTGTCTCTGTATGCCAACACTGTACTGGCCCAATATAGATATCCTAAAGTCTAGGTCCTATGTAAGAGAACAGCCTTGCTTTGGGCCGACTGTCACTTTATAGGATTGCTCCCAAAGTTTAAGTAATCTATATCGACCGTATAATATATGTAATGACCCGGCCATAATGACAACCTTCCTTTGGGCCGATTGTCACGCATGGGCCACACAAATTTATACATCTGGATTCTTGTTCTGCCATCGGACTAGTTGATGAGGGTAATGCAATATGGGCCAATAGTGTGACAACCTTCCTTTGGGCCGATTACCACACACCAAGGTTCTCCCACTTGCATTACCCACATCAAGTATCCGAAGCCGTACATAATTCGGCCAAACAATAGTCTTCCTTTGGGCCGGCTATTGTCCGCATGAACTACATACGCAATTAAATAAGCTCTTTTATAAATTCTTTAGCTTAAACATGTATATATCTTTATCTGTGTGTTATCAACTGTAATATACATCAATATTCATCATGCTAGACAATATAAGCAATAATATAAATATTAATGAAGCGGAAGCATGTAAGGGTACACGTAATCATGATAAACAAATACTTCAATGCCTTCTTTATGTTAACTAACTACTATTTTGTCATGTCTAATTCCTGTAATACTGTAGTGCTCGTCAAGAGCTTCGAAACGGCTGTTTACATGCCCAAAACAGAGGTCGTATGAGCCCGTAACGGCTAATTGAAGTTTCTATTGACAAAACGGGTCTGCAATGCTTATCGGGTCTGAATCAGACCCGACCCGCAATGATTAAGTTATTGGTTTCCTTTCTTATTGGGCCGGGTTTAAATAAACTGGATAAAACCCAATTAGCTTTAATGTGAGAACAACTAAGAATAGATTAAATGAGTTTCCTTATTAGATTTAAATTTTGTATCTATATCAAAAAAAATTCAATCCTATTCAATCTCACAATCCCAAATTTAGGAAACCTTAACTCCCAAGAAAAGAAAAAAAAATATTTGCCCTTCTAACCGCCAGCCCATGGTGGCCGGCGGCTGTTGCCCACCCTCAAAGGGGCGCAGCATGCGCTGCCAGCGCACGCATGCAGATGCATGCGTGCACTGATTGCTCTCTGCAAAGAGCATGCAATGCTCTCTGCAGAGAGCATATACAACCTTTTTTTTTTAAATTTCAAACAAAAAACGTGTGCTGCATGCGTTGCTTGCATGCAGCACATGTACATGTTTTTTTTTATATAAATTAAATCTAGAATAACACACATATTAATTTTCATAAAAAATATATACATGTAAAATTCAATAAAAATCACTCCTTTTAACCTTTTGATCTAACATATGAGACACAAAATATTTATTGAATCAAAGGAGATATTTTTATGATATTTATAGATCGAGATCATAATTTCTGTAGATCCCTATGATTTGATAAAGAGGTGGCTCTGATACCAATTGTTAGATCTAACAATTTATTCCATACAAGATCTACACATATACTGTAAGCCTCTTTATCATGATCAAAGGGAAGCAGGGTTTTAGGCATACCTGATCCATCACGAAGAGGATGCCGAAGGTTGCACGATCTCGAAGACGCCGGAGTTGAGGGAGAGGATTCTTCTCTCCAGCCACCAAGTTCTCTTCTTTATTCTTAGAGGAGATGAGAGGCCTCCAAGAGAGATGGTTATTGTTGTTGGTGGTGGAGAGGGAACCCTACTCATGGTATATATATAGCATCAAGAAACCCTAGTTCAACTCATCATAGATCTAGGCCCTTGATTTACCAGTGCTTGGCATAGGACGGGAGGCAGAGCCTCTTGCTCAGATGGAGAGTCGTTGCCCATGAAACACAAAATATAAGAAGAATTTTTATGAGAGGAATTTTGCAGAGAAGAAGAATTTTAACAGACAAATTTTTATAGTAGAGAAGACAATAAACCAATTCAGTTGTTCTTGTAAAACCTTGACAGATGATGGATGCTCTATTTATAGCAGTCCCAAGCATCTATCCGTTGCAACAGCCCCCGCAGATGAGGATCACACGCTCAGATTTGTTGCAACAATTTATGCGCAATCGCAATAATCTCTCACATGATCTCAGATCCAATTTGATCCAATCATTAAACAATAAAATCTCGAAAATCTCAACAAAATATTTGAAGGAAAATTTAAATAAAATCAGTACAAAAACGTAGCAGTTCAAGGACCCCTTGAATGAGAGTTGCATTCGTGTTCACAGGTCGTGGGCGCCCCGACCCAAACCCGACTCAGATCGATTTGGTGTATGTGCGCCGTGTGGCAAGGTGGCCCATGGCCCAACACTCATAAAAATAAGCCTTGAAGGAGTTGGTATTTAAATCACGCCACCTCTTTTATCCATCCAATGTGAGACTAAAAAACAATGACAAAATGAAGGGTAACTCATGTTTCCCCCAAGTCAATGAACTCAACCGAAAAAAAAAATTCTTGAGTTTCAAAGAAGATAAATTAAAGCGATAGTACATAACAAAATAAATCATCAAATCATAACAAGAATAAAGTCGGGCAACATCATACTGTAAATTCGGGATAAATAACTTGCAGTCTTGAATTTACCCTTAGTGAATTTATTATCATCTGAGAGGCATAATGGAATACGCCTTGAATTAGGCTTCTTTAATCAGATATTGATGAAAGATACATACGGTAAGTCTCCATCTATTGAGCGAGCGGGTTAAGCTTTAAACATTGTGTTCACAATAACTGACTTATGAGAGTCTCTAAAGGTCAGTACTGCCCCTCAATTGCGACCATTATGGTTCCTCTCACGTACATAAGTCCCTCAAGGGTACTACAGCTAGATGTTATACCTTTCACACTACATCAGTTGGACTTATTAAGAGTTGAAACTCAGCCTAAGCAGTTGTAGCATCAGAACATCGTCATCATAAAGAAGGGCTAGTAGCTATAAGGCTACATATATGATACAAATGTATTTGGGTCGATGCTTCACACGAGTATCACCAGTCCAACTTATTTCTATCACATTAAATCTCTTTCATGGAACCAGTTCCCAGTCAAGTAGGTTGAGTTTTCACTGTCGGTGAACTCTACTGTTGGCTTAACCCTATCCTCTCGATGATTCTAGGACCACACTCCTAGATACTTAGTCAACAGATCAACAAGATTCTTCTCGGATTTTATAAAGTTCAGAATCACAACTTTGCCCAATAAGTGCTAAACAGACTTAAGTCTGATTTGAATGTATTTGTTCATCTTCTTATTAGCATTCTCTAGTTTTAGAATCTCAATGGTGGATCTTGAGTCAGTATAAACTGAGATAGAAAGTATATATCTAGGCATGATAGAGAATTCTGATAAAAGATCCTTTAATCATTCATCTTAAGAACAAGTAGTGTCCAAAACAATAAGCTCAGACTTCATGGTGATCTTGGAATCACTGTTTCTTTGCAGAATTTTCAGGACACAGTAGCATCAACCAAACATGAATACATATCCGTTAGTAGACTTTACACTGTTGGAGTTAGTGACCCAGTTGGCGTCATTGTACCCTTCTATTGCATCAGAATATCCAGTGTAAGTCAGACAATAGCTAATTGTGCCTACAAAATATATGAATACTCTATCTAATGCAGTCTAGTGTTCTCTAATAGGGTTACTAGTGTATATACTTAATCTACCTACTGCATAAGAGATATCAGGCCTAATCCTGTTGGATATATATAGAAGTGAACTTATCAATTGAAAGTATTTCAGTTAAGACATAGGTTCACTCGTGTTTTTCTTCAAAGCAATTGAAGAATCATAGGGCGTAGAAATTGGTTTAGTGTTATAAAAATCAAATTTGTGAAGTAGTCTCTCAATGCTATGAGTCGGACTCAGAGATATTCCATTAAGGTTTTTAGATATCTTAATTTCCCTAGATCCTTCATATCAAAGTTTTGAGAGAGATAATCCTTTACTCTTTTGATTGTATCAAGAGAAATTCCAAGAATACAAATATCATTTACATATAAATAAAAGATGATACTTATTATCAAAGTTCTTAAAATAGATGCACTTGTCATGTTCTTGAATAGTGAATCCAAATTTTTAGGGGAAAGATCTTGAGTGTAGGAACTCAAATCTCAATGAAAGCACCAGTTTTGTAGTGAAAATTTTTTGCTGCTAATGACCAGACGGTTGATCCACACCACAAGCGAGAGAGGGAATTTAGAGTGTAAGTGTAAAATGATGATCACAACAAAAAAAAAAGACGAAGATACATGATTTTTACGTGAAAATTCAAACCGGGAAAAACCACGAGGAGAAGGAGGAAGATCCACTATAATCATCTAATTTACAAGAATTACATGGATTGTTGGAGTGTCTCTGAATAAGGATTGACTGTGAAAATATTGAGAAGGTCTTAGTGTTGGTCCAGAGAAAACATTCATGACCTTTCTTATTGGAGACAAGGGTCCATTTATACTAAGCTATTTGTGGTGAATGAGAGCTGGCGAGGTTCCTGTAACTGCACGACCTGTATGTATGAATTTATTGTAACGTCCGTGATTATTGGCACTGGACTGTTGGGATTGCATGCATGGAATTTCTTCGTTGTCTATAATTGTCTGTCTTGAATGCAGGGGTGTTACACGCCTTCAACTGGGAGAGGGGAAGTGACGTAATTGCAAGTGGAAATCTCGGTGGCAGTTACTGGGGACTTTCGGGGTGAAGTCGGGAATCTTGAACTGTAGGTGACTCCGGAGGGTGATGTCCTCAAACAAGAGGTAGCTCCGAGATGGCTCTGGGTGGTGAATCTTGTCGGGCAGGAAATATCTTTAGTATGTTGACTTAGATGCGATTTGGGGTGATTTCGAGAGGATGTGGAGTGGCGGAGGCATCAGAATGGACCGGGAACTATGGGCATCTTGGTGGGAGGTTTTTAGTTGCATAGACACGTGTCAACATCTTAATAATGGTCAATTTTTGACCAACAAAGTAAGATTTTGCCCCTAAAAACTGGAAGCAAAGTGCAATAAATGTACTTTTTTATTTCAATTATACCCTTGAAGAAACATACCAAACTCTTACCAAATTTATATAGTTGGAAGAATTAACAAGATTTAGAACCTTAACTCTTTTTTTTCATAGAAAAAAATGGGGGCCACGCTCCAGTCCATACACACACACATTATCACTAATTGCTCACGTTAAATCACTTATTCAATAACTGTAGGGATTGAACGTGTAATTTCTCTCTTGAGAGAGGGGTATTACAAGCAAACTAGTGAACCCATCGGTCTTAGAAGCTTAACTCTTGTTGACTCTTGGTACCAAATAAAGCCATAGATTATAAAGATTTTTTTTTTTAAAATTCCGTATGTGGATCTTGTAGGATCCAACTCAAATTTAACCATTGCCACCCCTACATAATAATAATAGAAAAATCACGGGATAAAAAATACTATAAACTATTCTGCTTTGATTGTTTTCTTTTCTGTCACTGTTGTGATTTAGGATCCTACGATATCCATTCTCTAAGGCTATTTGGTCATTACAAATAATAAGAAAATGATTCTCAAATCCTTTATTTAATAATTCTTTAAACAGTGGTGGAATCAGAAATTTTTGACAGGTGGGCAAAAAATACACTAAAGATA
Source organism: Agave tequilana (assembly GCA_038442645.1). NCBI lineage: Eukaryota > Viridiplantae > Streptophyta > Magnoliopsida > Asparagales > Asparagaceae > Agave > Agave tequilana. Next base: position 67,022 of record JAVJIF010016151.1, read on the forward strand.
ATATTATAAAAAATTTCATAATGATCCAACATGAAAATACATAATTTCTATTATTTAGAATTCAAACAATTTTCATTAACTTAGAAATTTAATATAATAATAATGATTATAAAAATTCAGTTAAGCTGCAAAAGATGAGGATTTTCTCCTATCTCCCTTTTATTTTCTTCTTTAGTTTTTGTCATTTCATTTCTTCTTCTTCTTCTTCTTCTTCTTCTTCTTCTTTTTTTTTTCTTTTTTGTGGTTTAAGATTGAAGAAGAGACTTTTATGTTGGATTCAAAAATTAAAATAATGCAAAATTGAAACTTAAAATTATTCGGACTGCACCAATTTGCATCAGCCATTTTTTTTATACCTAATGACTAGAGTTAACTTACCATATAATAACTTGACGCATGATTTCATTTGCAATTAAATAGTTATAAATGTGAAATTATGACTTTGCAAATTATGCCTCATCACTTTTTTTTTTTGGGGTAAAATGCTATACCAATCTCTATTTGCAACATATCTCATTGGCAAAAAAAAAAAAATGTATTTGGACCCCACAAGATATCAGCGGGTGAGAGCAAAACATATATGCAAATACTCTTTTTCTTATTTATCAGGCAAGGCAATTTTTTTTGCCGCATATAATAGTCTTATAAAAATTAAGACATATCTGATTACATATCTATGTGTATATTAACTATGTTCAAAAGAGCACATACACTTCAAACATACTAAGGCGTGACGTGATATCTTGATAAAGAAAGACAAGCTTATCCAATCTTCTACATCTTGACATTATCATATATAAAAGAACATAAATATAAGGGTATAAATTCATCTTTTAACTTATTTTTTCTCCCTGTTTTTGATCATATTCTTTAAATATCTAACTAATATCCGAGTCTGAGTTCTGCGTATGTGCGAATACTATGGTTATCATGTTATAATATTCTTTCTGTTTTTGAGAAAGACAAAGAGAGAGAATAGTACCCATGATATATTTACTGGATACAAAATATTATTGAAATGCTTCTTATATTATATTATGGAATATTTCGCTCCAGTAACTTACTTTGCTTCATAATTAGGAAAAAAATTCAACGTCATAATTGAATTCGTTTCAGCCTCATCCACGTCAATAAAAAATGATTCCTTCCAATCACCACTTGTTTATATATTTTTCATTTTCTATTTTGCCTCCCCATTGCACTTGACCTGACGTTGCTCACCCCTCAATCTTGACCGGACGCAGAGTAATTTTCGGGGCAGGGAATGGAGCCCCTGGAAATTTTTTTGGGGGATCAACTTTTTTGCAGATCTCGTTTTGTTCGTACTCGTGATGAGTTCTGTGAGGATTGACTGAGAAGTAGGACATTTTGTGAGGACTGTCATCCTCACAAAACCTCAAAAATAGGACATTTTGTGAGGACTGGACCTCTTTTAGAACTGCGATAATGGCATGATCACAGTCCTCTTTTCATAGTCACAGTTCTCATAAATACTTAAATATAGAACATTTTTATGATTATTGTGATCATGGTTGCAATCCTAATAAAGAGGATTGCGATCATGATCGCAATCATATAAAGACTCAGAAACATGATATTTATGTGAGGACTATGATCATAGCCCTATCCTCATAAAAAGTGCATTTTATTGGGACTGTGATCATGATCGCAACCCTCAGAAATAGGTTACGATCATTTTATGAGCAATGGGATCATAGTCGCAGTCCTCAGAAATAAGACATTTTTGTGAGGAGTGCGATCATAATCACAATCCTCTATACTGTGATCATTTTGTGAGGACTGCGATCATAGTCACAGTCCAAAGAAATAAGACATTTTCGAAACGGTTTGCTTTTTTTGAAGCAATTACTTGTGGCATTTTCATCTTACACTGTTGATGAACGTTTTAGTGCTTGACACGTGGGCGTACACCCTTACTTTAAAAAAGGAGGTGGTTGAAGTGAACCAAATTATGAAGCTGAGTTTTTTTTTCCTAATTACGGTTCGACATGGGCGGTGTGGTGAAATACCCCTTATATTGTATTATATTTAAAAACGATTGAAGAGAGATTTTCTCCCGTGATTCATATGAAAACTTTGTTCGTCCGTTTGTCCGTTCGTCTGTCTTCATTCACGAGAGAGAGAGAGAGAGAGAGAGAGAGAGAGAGAGCAGTGTCGACTCCCTCCTTCTTCTTCCTCCGTCAGCTCCCCTTTCTTTCTCCTTCTTCTTCCTCTCCCCTCCTCTTCCTGCTGACTGATTGATCGGTTTTTCACCGACAGTGACGATATATTAGTATATAATATCCGGTCAAGGGTCGGATTGGTTTTTGTGTTGGTACAATGTTACTCGGCACCCTTCAGGGCCGTATTGGGCTGGGCTGGGTGGCGTCATTTTGTGGGTTGGCTCGGGCCCCCAGTCTCCTCCTCCCCTGTAGTAACACGTAGCTATACACGTGACAGGGCCATTACCCTACGTGTCGGTCGGAGCTGTCCCAAAAGGCTAGAAACGCAACCCTCATATCAAACTCCATGATCTTTGAGAAGTAACCACCACCCTCTGTAGTACTGCAAATTTTCTTCACTTCCTTCGTTTGCGCCGACGGCAGTCTCCCTCAATCTGTTGCCCAAACACCATGACCGACGGCGGATGCCCTGGTTGCAGCTTCGTGCTAAATGTGGTGAAACTACGGTCTGCAAATGCCAAAGAGGGATACGGTCTCTTATAGCACCATGCTTTCACGCGACCTGTGAAAAGAACAGGTAAGAGATGAGAGAGAAGGAAGAAAGAGTCTCTTCCATTAGATCATGAAGCAAATCACGCAGTGGGTTTGGAGATAATTGAATGCCTTTGCTTTGTGTTTGTGCATCCAGAGTGTCTTTCTCGAGACTGATCAATCATTCTCTCTCTTTCTATGTATCAGGGATGGATGCGGACTCTGTTCTCGATTTCAATTATGATTCATGTGTATGCTTGAAGTACATTTATCTGAAGCCTCCTCAAGAATTTAAAGGTAATAAGATGCAATTCATTTTCTTTTCCTCCCAGCCACTCAATCTGTGTTACCTGAAATATGTCAGCATAAATGGGAATTACTTGCAATTCGCTTTGAGTATCTGATAATTCACTCTTGCCATCATCAACTACAAAGTAAACAACTTCCTCTAATTATTACAGGGGGTTAACCCTTGGAAATTGGTCTTTTAATTAAAGGGGGTGTAATTTGTCATAATAGCAGAAAATTTATATATTCTTCATCATGATAAGTTCTCAAGCATTTCCTTTTGTTTGCTTCTTCTATTCTAGTTCTCGAGGTCTGTTTGGATCTGATAGTATATATGACCCACTCATATGCTTAAATTAGATAATTGTTATGATGTATATCTCTATATTTTGTGTTTTGTGCAATGGCTGGGTTGAAGTTGATGTGAAATCGGGAGGCACCCCACGACCGTATCGACTAGGACGGCGCAGCGTAAACAAACTACAAGATCTATCAGGGCAACGAGAAGAAGAGAAGAATAAGATATTAAGTAGATAGAGAGCCAACACACAATATAACGTGGTTCCACCGATCAAACAGATCGTGTGTACCTTCACGGGAGAAGGGGAGAGAAATTTTATTAAATTTTGAAGAAGTACAATAAATTGCACCCTTAGGAATTGCAATAAATTACCGATCAAACAGATCTCTCACCTAGATGAATTACAAATTCATTGAATTTTGGATTACATTGAAGGCTACCCCCCAATAGGGTTATTTATAGACCATAGAACTCTCCTAGTTCTAAATAAACTTCAATAATACGAACAATCACCGCTTCAGAATAAAGAAAACTCGAATCTAACTCGAACTATAAACAAATCCAGAAAAGGAAACTACCAGACCCCCCATTAGTTGACTAGGTTAGAATATCAGTCTACTAATACCACATATTAGTCGACTAAGCTCAAGTTCTAGTCGATTACTCTGACAAAATTCGAGAACCCCAGCTCTCTGTTGGTTAACTTAGTCGACTATATAATGTATAAGTCGACTAATTCTTATGATTAGTCGATTATACCCAGTATTTGTCGACTGATAATGTGTACAACTCCTTATTCACGTCCGTTCTTTGATTTTTGAAGTTTCGTCTACCTTCACGACATATTCTAGTCACAATTCCTAACAATTTCTCTCTTGACTCGAATACGTCCAAGTCCGAGAATAGCCACCATGCTTTATATGCTCGCATCCACGCACAATTGAACAAACCTTGACTTCATCTCCATCTCACTCACTCTTCTCCATACCCCCTCACGGGGTTCACAACTTGATTAGGTCGAATAAGTTCAAGCTCGATCTATACTTTATTACCCAATGATCTCCTTGATCCACGCATGATTTATGAGAATTTACTCCACCATAGGAGTAACAATCTAGACTTTCTTGTTGCGTGTCGAGTCCCAATCTCTTTCCGAGGTACAACTGAATATCCGAGCTCGAAACCATCGTAATCTATGATTGTTTTACAATTACCGCTTTCGAAGCCGAAGATAACTGCAATCCACCAACTATAACTTCTGAATTTTGCATATTTCACAACCACCGCTTTCGAAGCCGAGGATATGTACAATAAACTTTGGGGTAGTACAATAAATTACCGATCAAACGAATATCTAACCTAGATGAATTACACCCTTAGGAATTATAAATTCATTAGATTTTTGATTACATTGAAGGCTACCCCCAAGGGATTATTTATGGACCATAAAACTCTCCTAGTTCTAAACAAACTTCATCAATACGGACAATCACTGCCTCAGATTAAAAGAAATTCGAATCCAATTCGAACTGAAAATAGATCCACAAAAGAAAATTGCCACACCCGTCATTCGTCGACTAGGCCAGGGTATTGGTATTAGTCGACTAGGCCTAAATACTAGTGACTACTCTGATAAAATTTGAGAACCCCAACTCTCTGTTGGCCAACCTAGTCGACTATACAATGTATAAGTCAACTAATCCCTATGATTAGTCGATTATACCCAAAATTAGTCGACTGATAATGTGCACAACTCCTTGTGCACCTCCGTTATTTGATTTTTGAAGTTTCATCTACTTTCACGACGTATTTTTGTCACAATTCCTAACAATCTTCCCCTTGACTTAAATACGTCCAAGTTCGAGAATAGCCACTATGCTCCATAAGCTCGCATTCACGCACAATTGAACAAATCTTTATTTCATCTCCATCTCACTCCTTCTCCATAAACCCCTCATGGGGCTCACAACTTGATTAAGTTGAATAAGTTCAGGCCTGACCTGAACTTTATTACCCAACGATCTCCTTGATCCACATAGGATTTATGAAAATTTGCTCCACTATAGGAGTAATAATCTGAACTTTCTTGTTGCGCGCCAAGTCCTAATCTCTCTTCGGGGTACAACTGAACAGCTGAACTCAAAACTATCATAGTCTCTGATTATTTCACAACCGCCTCTTTCGAAGTTAAGGATATCTGCAATCCACCAACTGTAATTTTTAAATTTCACAACATGTAAACATCGCCGACATGTTCGGCCTGAAATCTCACATGGGCCTCTTTGAAGAGTTTCATGAGATTACTTTTAGAACTAAAATTGAGTCATTTTTCATGTAGGGTTCCAAGAGAGATGAGATTGTATCTTGATTCGGGAACATGACGAATGCCTTGAAGAGTAATGATGCATCCATCATGAGAACGAAACTGAATTATTTCTTTGCCAATCACCTTACTTGTAGTAAAATTCCCTATGAAGACCTTTCTCCTTGAACCGAAGTGTATGAGGAGAATATTTTTCTATTGAAACTGATATGCCGTGAATTCAGAGTCAATAATTTGTCTATCTTTGTTATCAATTGATCTGTCTGTAACAGATAGAACGTCGCACTTATCTTCATCTTCTCCAATCAGTTTAATGACATTAGCATATGGTTGTTTCTTCTTTTGAAACCAACAATTAGCTCTAATGTGTCCTTTTTGTGACAATAGTTACACGTCAAATTCTTATATCTTGAGTTACCCGTAAAATTTTCATTATTACTCCTCTCTTGAAAAGTAAACTTACCCGGAATCATCACGCTAAGACTCACCTGTCAACTGTGTCAATTTTGTCCGTATTGAGCAGATGCTCCTTAACCTCATTGACCTTGATTGTTAACTTACCTCCATGGATGATATCTTCCTTAAAGCTCTTATATGAAGAAGATAAAGAACACAGCAATAGAAGTGCTTGATTCTTATCTTCTATCTTAATCTCTATCTCATCGAGATCATTGATAATAGAGAAAAATTCTGCAATGTAAGATTTAAAAGGTGTACCTTCATGCATGCAGAGAAGAAAGAGACATTGCTTCAGAATCAACCGATTTGCCAAAGATTTCTTCAGATAGTGGTCCTGAATTCGCTCCCACAACGAGGATGATGTTTTCTCCGTAGAAAACTCATCCAGCACTTCGTCCGCCAAATAAAACTGAATAGCCATCAAGGCTTTCTTATCTAACTCTTGCCAAGTTTCTTTCTTCATGTCTTGAGTTTTTTTCCTCCTGAGTAGTGCTTTCTTCAACCCGCTCTTGGTCAGGATGGTGTTTATCCTAATATGTCACCTGCTGAAATTAATGACACAATCAAATTTCTGAATATCAAACTTGATCACAGACATCTTCACGTTAACCTTTCTCTGATACTAATTGATGTGAAACCGGGAGACGCCTTAGGACCGGATTGACTGGGGTGGCGGAGCGGAAACAAACCACAAGATCTACTAGGGCAACGAGAAGAAGAGGAAGAAGATAATTCTGAAGTAGATAGAAAGCTAACACACAATATAATGTGGTTTCATCAATCAAACAGATCGTGTGTACATCCATGAGAGAAGAGGGAGAAACTTTATTAAAATTTGAAGAAGTATAATAAGAATTACTTTTACATCTCGCTGAGAAGATTGCAAGCCCTGATGGCCGCCAAGAATAGTGAACCCTTATGGTTAAGCTTCTCTTACGAATCTCTCACCTAGATAAATTACTCCCTTGGGAATTACAAAATCATTGAATTTTGGATACATTGAAGGCTACCCCAAAGGGGTTATTTATAAAACATAGAACTCTCTTAGTTCTAAACAAACTTCTTCAATATGAACAATCACTGCCTCAAAATAAAAGAAACTCGAATCCAACTTGAACTGGAAAAAATCCAGACAAAGAAACTGTCAGACCCGCCATTAGTCGACAGGCCAGGGTATTAGTTGATTAATACCATGTATTAGTCGACTGGCCCAAATACTAGTCGACTACTGTGACAAAATTCGAGAACCCCAACTCTCTGTTGGCCAACCTAGTCGACTATACAATGTATAAGTCGACTAATCCATATGATTAAGCGTCTATACCCAGTATTAGTCGACTGATAATGTGCACAGCTCCTTGTGCACGTCCATTCTTTGGTTTTCGAAGTTTCGTCTACATTCACGACATATTCCAGTCATAATTCCTAACAGATGTCAGTACGTCAACTACAAGTAGGATTATAGTTGCCACATGGCAGAGAATTGAAACTACAAAAAGTCTTGCACCAGTTTGGTTTTGGATTTGGAGTTTTGATCCCCTTGAAGCAATTTCTTTTCTACCACTTTTGTTATATTTTCTTATTTTATTTATTCAATATAACTCTTTAGTCTATTAATTTGGTACCAGAACATGAATCGGTACTGCGCCTGATGCATAGTCCAAAGCACAAAATCTAACGGCTTAGATCCAAATTCATTTGCTATAGCTTTGGTTGGTCGTCAACATACTAAAGTGAATGCGTTGAGGGTTGAGGGTAATATATTTATATTATAACACGGCACATAGGTCGAGCGCCTTTTTATGAGCGGAAGCTGGGCTTTCGTGTGACATTTTTTTTAATTCGCTTTTAAATGTGTGTCCGATGGAAATTGAGCTTTGGTTGTTCTGATAAAGTCCCTACCACTAAACCAAAAACTTCGAAGTTACAATGAGGGTTGAGGATAATATATTTATATTGTCACAGGGAGCAAAAAAAAGTTGAGCTCATAGGTCAAAGGCACTAGGGTGAGGGAGGGAAGGAGGGAGAAAAAACTAGTTGAAATGATTTGGACATATGCAAAAGAGAGCTGTGAGCGTGCCAATTAGGAGGGGCTATAGGTTCGTAGTTGATCGTATGGAGAAAGATTACTCTTACATGTACCCATTTGGGTTACTATTTTGGATTCTTTCCATCATCCCAAGGCAGCAACCGGGGCCGGGGGAAGATACAAAATCATACAAGAACTTGTGTCATTTGCTTCAGCCCTCATTTTTTGCCTTGGGTTGGGAAGTACCCAAATCGAGCACACAAGCAACCTACTTATTTTGTTTTTAGGTGAAAAAATTGGGACTGTTATGTCATTATCCCTTCTTTTTATAATGAATTTTAATTTGTTACCTAACTAAACTAATTACTAATCCTACAGCTGAGGTATTTAAAGAAAGTTTTCATTTAATATTATTCTCTTTACATTTTATCTAATCAGACTAATTTGGTATTTAAATGCTAAAACATTTATACGGGAATTGGTTAATGTTATTTTTCTCAGGAAAACCATTTCAACCTAGTAATTTTTCTATTCTTCTTCCCCTTCTCTAAAATCTAGAAGATCTTAGCATAAGTCCAAACTTTTGGAGCTTTATTATACTTTTTTATTGACCTTACTATACTTAATTTTAATCCAAAATTATAAAATAGTTGTAGTATAACTGTATTTTAAAGTTATATCTATGTTTTCCAAACTCTTTTAGCTTTGGATGAAACAATAGGCAGATTTATCTTCACAATAAAAAACTTTAAATTTTCAAGATAATGATTTGCTTATGAGATTTTTATTCCAAGAAATTTGCAATATGAACCATCAATTTTTATATATTATTTGTATGGTAGGTAAAATTTAATTTTCCTTTTTTTTTTTTTTTAATTTTCTCATTGAAAGGTATTTACAATCTCTATTTCTAGCGTAAATTCCATCAGTGATGATTTAGCCATAAAATATGCTCAGAATATGAAAAATAATTGACGCTTTTTGTAACTCGTTCTTACATCCGATTATTCTTTTTCCTTGTTTTAAGTTTCTAAATTATTTATTCAATGTACTATTTTTTCGTCCCCTCTTATTAGAATTTCTTTCTCTGCCACTGCCACTGCAGACTAACATAGAGCTGCAACAGCCATATCCTACAGTATCCTCCTATCCTTAGAATCGAACCTCTCACGCTCACCTTGCCAAAGCTCTCTAAAAAGAGCAAGGGTATCTTAAGGTACCAAAACAAGCCATGAGTCTTAGAGGAAGACAAGGAATACATGTGCAATTTAATCTAGATTAATATAACTATTATTAAAACATCACAACAAAATGATTTCCTTCAATCTGTAGGTTACATTTGAAGAGAATTGAGGGCTGATAGACAATGTTTTCTTCAATCACCAGTTCCTTTAGGACTCAAAACTCTCTGATGAAATGACCAACTCCTTTAGGTTGGACCTCATGTTTTGCCTCCCGAGAAATTGGGTGACAGTAGCCAGATTGAGGCCAAACCTTCTCTCTCCCTGAGCACTGCTTAGGGAAAGCGATAACAAAAGGACCTCTAAGAAATTATCCATCACGCAGAATAAGCTCCTTTTTGAAGCTCACGTATGGACGGATGATTTAAGCACCGGCCCTCCAGACCTTCTGTTAAATCTATTCTGTTGTAGGTTAGTAGCTCTGTGTTCAGTACATAGTTTTTATGCTTGCTTTCTGTTAGCAAAGTTTGTGTCGTCAGTAAGTTTTACATTAGTTTGCTTTTTCATAATTGATTTGTTTATATATACTTTTGGTATTTCATTAGATTAAAAAGTCATTCAATTACATTCAAATTGATAGCGTACCGAATTCTACTTAGTTGAATCTGTGACTTTCATGCATTTATAAATGTGAAATTGGATTCAATTCTGTCCATGAATTGTGTTTAAATCACTGGGCTTCAAATGAGATCAGTTCCGTCGTCCCATTGTTTTATTTTCCCTTCTAGCAATCTTTTGTAGACCAATCTCAACCTGCACCAAAATCTTTCCTTCCTGCTTTCTTTCCTTCTTTTTCTTTTTGTGGAGATACATAAAGGGAGGGAGGAAAGACCCAAGCCATAGCATATACTTGTATTAGAGTTACAATATAGGATGTCTAATGATATTCCAACAGCTCAAAACAAAACATTCCAATATGATACAGAAACTGCTCATCAGAAATTTTGCAAACCAACCTTACAGAAAGAAAACATAACAAGTACTCCAACAGAAACCAGAAACACAACAACTAAAGCTAAAACACACAACGATGTAGCTACCACCATCACCACAATCTGCTTGCCGCGTGGATCTTGGAAATCGCCGGCCAATATGACCATCTTTTGGAGACTACTTGCATATTAGGACGAGCTAATCAATACTGTAAAACCACTTGCCTGTCAAGACTCTCATCTTGACACCCTTATAGCCTTCTGAATCATTGATCCGAGTGAGAGCTTAGAAAACTCCTGCATCTGAGTGAACTTTTCATCAAACAAATAGGCAATTGTTTATCCTGACTGCATTTTCTGCTTCTTCATACAATATGAGCAATTAAGTATCATTTATTTGTTGAAGTTAAATATAATAAAATGAATTTTCCATGCATAAAAAAGATAATATTTTCTCAAAAGCATGACACGAGCATGAAAGAATATGCTTCTAGTTAATTAGTGACATTTTCCTTTAAAGTTTACTAAGAAAAAAACACTTTGTTTCCAAAGTAAAGACGAAACAGTGCAACCCAATTCATCAAGATAATGAAAATTATAAGATACACAATGTGAGAACTTCGAACATAGAGAGAGTTGAAACATAATCAATGACTTTTTGTAGGCTTTAAGCTTTCATTTTAGAGACTGTATATCCTTTACATTACAGTGGAAAATGTAGAATTTATTTACATGGGGCTTTCTAAAATATTTTTTGTGAGAACAAGAGTGTTGAAGGCAAAATAATAATAATACTTGGGTTTAGGCTCAACCAAGTGTGTAAACATGTGCTTGATCAATTTAGCTCAATCTGACCAGACATGTATTTTGAGTGCTCATGCCCAAAAAAAGAAAGAAGTTTGAAGGGAGATAGCATTATATATTATCATCAAATCAGAGAAAGGAAGAAACAAATCTCTGTCATGCTTTGCTAGAACGACTGTTCACTGTGCCAAGAACCACGCGTGGACTTCGCGTGCGATCCGCAAGCGTCATCGGCAATCTCCACGCGCGACAAGCCTCGTCCTTGTCAACATTTGCTGCAAACCTTAGATTCTCTAACTTGTTTGCAAACCTCTTTGATTAACTTTGATTGCCTGCCATTTTTTATTATTTTAATTCTATTGTCATAAAATTGGTTTCAAGCCCAAAGCCAACAACTTTACAAATTACAAAAAAAAAAGAAGTCCAAATTTATATTGTCCTAAAATTCATGGATTCAAGCCCGAAGCCCACATAGCCAAGAGAGGAGAAAGCACAATGCAAAAAAAAAAAAAATTGGAAATTTGTAAAAAATAAATAAATTATAAGATCCAAGACAACAGACAATTAACATACGTGCTATTCAAGAGATCCTAATGACAATGAAATTCGATCTTAGTCATAAGTCGGACTAGTTGAGCTCTTTTTGACTAAATCTAGACCGACAACTTGTGTTGATAGAGATGAATTCTTATAACGTCAAGATGAAATGGGGAAACAAAAATGCAAACTCTAAATCAACCAAGTGTTTTTGTATTCAGATCAATTACATATGGCAAACTCAAGTTGGCTAAATATCGATCCCAATAAAATCAAATGGGATTATCACATTCTATTGAATCTTGAATAGAAATTTTTATCTTTTCCAAGAAAATCTATTAAAAAGAAATATATATAAATCTTTGGACCGAGATATCCTTAAAATAAAAGTGCCAAATTTCATCAAATCTTAACGCCTAAACACCGACCGAGATATGTTTAAAATAAATGTCAAAATCTCATCATATTTTAATGTCTAAGCATGAAATCCTAGGGACTGATATATCTTTAAACTAAAATTGAAAAGAAAAAAAAGCAAAAAAAAATCCCTCGGGCGGGAACATACTTAAATTAAAGTCGATGTTTAAAGAGACTGGGATGTCTTAAAATCAAAATCAAGCTAAACGTTTTCTACCTCTAGAATGTTTACAATTCTTAATTTTGCACATTTCTAAAGATTTACTATGTATATTAGGGGTATGCCCCCCTTTAATCTACAATAGATGTAATAAAATGATAATTTGTCCCTTATTTTGAGTATTCTTTCTATGATATGCAAATTAATTTTCAATCGATCTCTTAAACAAAGAGAATAATTAACAATAGACTTGATTCTGTTGAAAACTTGACAAATAACAAAACGTAGGGTGAATTTGACGGGACAATTATTTCTATCTCAATCAAATATATTCTTATGTCCGTAGAGATAGAGAACTTGTACCCTACAAAGAATTAAGATGAGCATCCTAGAAGAGATAATGCCATGTAGTGCATACCAAATTTACAAGTTTTGTACGATGACTGTGTAATAATATGAAGTAACAAGTTTTCTAGAGTTTGATTCTGAGTCAGTGAGGCCTTTACTCTACTGTCCAGTACAACTTTCGTCCTTTCTCTTAATAAGCAAGAATCAAGTAATAGAATTAATTTTCTATATGTAGTAATTGTTAATCAACTAACAGCCCAATGTATATGAGTATATGACAAACAGATAGATAGGAAATGAGGGAAGATTAGGGGAGTAGGTACCTTCGTGTTGCCGCTGTAACAACCGTGGACAATCAGAACCCATACTCAAGAAAGAAAGGTTGGAGGAAATTTCTCATGTTGTCCTCCAAGACTAAACTCTCCCACCATTCTTTTTTACCATATATACTCCTTATCTTGTTGCAGGAGTTCGGGGAATGGAATGGAAGCTTCTTGAGTCCTGGACAAGATGATACGCGGAAAATTTCCAAAGAGGGGAAAGTTAGTTCTCCATCACAAATGCGGCTCAGCTCGCATAGATTTATCAATTGCAGACTGACGAGGCGAGGGACGAGTTGTGTCTCCGCTGCGTGTTCCCAAACCACCAATTGCTCCATGTTTTCACAATTTTCCAGACGAAGACGCTCAAGGCATGGTAACTTCAGAATCCAGGTAACATGCTCTAATTGCGAGTCCTCGATAAAAAGTACACGAAGCCTGGGAAATACATCTCCTGGTTCCACTCCCTTCCATATAATTTCCTTCAATCCCTTGATTCCATCCGCTTTCTCGCCAGCGATGTTTAGAGTATCAAGAGTCGGAAAGTTGCACCTTCCTTCGATCACAATTTCCTCAAGGCTTGAACCGGGAGTTGAAATGGACAACTCCTTCAGTTTGGAGTGCATGTGTTGGCTCCCAAGAAAGTGCGGTGACGTGAGCGGAAGGGAATGGGAGGTCAAATCTCAGTCCATGTATAGAGAGAGCCGTAATGGATATACCAGACAGCCCAGCGAGCTTTTGGGATTCCGAGACTGAAGACACATTGATCGAAAGAGTTTTCAATCGTCCATTGAGGATATCCAGTTGATTGATAACTGCGCTTTGAGACTTCGAGTTGAGTGGACTAAATAGATCAAGCTCCAACAAACTAACAAGGTTGGACAGCAGCTCATCAGGCATCGAATGTATGTCACTCCAGTGTAGAAGCAGGAACTTCAAGTTTACGAGAGCTTTTAGCTCCACAGGAAGTGATTGAATGCGTGAGTATGAGAGATTGAGGTACTCTAGTTTAGTTAGCCCACATATCTCGATTGGAAACTCCTCAAGGCAGCAATAGGACAAGTCTAAGTACTTGAGTGTGTGCAAGTATCTGAGAATGCTCAATCCATTGTGTGTCAGATTCGAGTTCCAAGTGAGTATCAAGGTGGTGAGTTTGGGTGAAGTGATCTGAATCTTTGTTGGTAAACTAGAAAACGAAGATGATGGAATGGATATTTTTTCTGCCTGGTTCCACAATCTTTCATCTTGTGCTGCCTCATTGACGTCATCTCCACTGAGCACCAACCACTTCTTCTCATTTTCCCAAGGTCTCTTGCAATCCACAATGCCATGTCTCTGATAACATCATGAACCTTCACACCTCTCCCCCTCCAACCGCTCTCCAACAAGCATGCTTTCTGAAGGCTATCAATCACGAAATGTCCTCTTCTATAATCTTTCAACATCATCAAGCTCGCCTAATAGACCATGCCCCATCCAGCATCGGATGAGTTTCTCTGTCCCGATTGTTTCATCCTCCGACCACAGGGCGCAGTGCAGGAAGCACTGTTGCTTCATACGATCTTTTAATTGGTCGTAGCTAAATTTTAAAAGCGGGAGAGGGTCATCGTCCGTACCTGCGATCCCACGGGTCAGAAGGAACTTTGACTTGGACTCTCGGAGTTCATCGAGAGCATTCTTCCACACTTGGACGTCTTTGGTTCTGGCCATGGCCCGACCGATAGCATTGAGAGCCACGGGAAGGCCACCACATAGATCAGCAGCTTCGTCAGCAAGCTTCCTTATCGTCTGGTCAGAGCTGACGATTTCCTCACCGACTCTACTCCGAAACAGAAGTCGAGCATCCTCAGGCCCAAAACCTCCACTTTGATCGGTGTTGATGGGCGTGGACCCATCTGATAGCACACGTTCTCAAATCGAGAAGTCAAGATCAGCTTGCGCTTGTACTTTCTGTCTGTCCCAGGAGAGAAAGGGATGCCGGCCTTCTCCAGCGGCAGTGGCTTCCACACATCATCCAGCAATATCGCAAAGCTCTTGTTGCCCAGATAGTTGGTGATAGAGGTTGTGGGATTTCCTTCTCTTGGAAGCCCCAACTTCTCCACTATTTGACTCTGAATCTTTTCGATTGTGCAGTCTCTCGAAGCAGTTACAAAAACCACACTGTCAAACAGATCGGTCTCCAGTCTGTTGTTGATGTGTTGGAGGAGAGTGGTCTTGCCCACGCCCCCATGCCGTATATTCCAAGAGTACCGAGCTCATCGTCTTTTCTGAGAAAGTTGAGCACTTGGTTGAGTTGTAACTCGAATGTTTCTCTACCGAACTCAACCGGCAGGGTTGAGATGATCTGCACTGTCGGAGGAGGCACCGCCGTGGTATAGTTCTCAACTTTCCGTATGAACTCCATCTCCTGTTGCACTCTA
Organism: Agave tequilana; assembly: GCA_038442645.1. Lineage (NCBI taxonomy): Eukaryota > Viridiplantae > Streptophyta > Magnoliopsida > Asparagales > Asparagaceae > Agave > Agave tequilana. The sequence goes on from JAVJIF010016151.1 coordinate 82,315, forward strand.
GCGAGCTCCTTGGCAGCTTGCCTGCCGATGTGTGGTTGAAGACGCAGTTGAAGGAGCAAGTGCCAAGAAACATGCAGTTTCTGTTGTCGTAACCGGTTTGAACTGATTCGGCTACTTCTTTGAGTTCATCAATGCGCTTCAGCCAGCCTTCCACTGTTTCCGTGGGCTTCTTCATTGTTGCTGCTTCTCTTTTGATCTCATTCAGGACGTCCTTCCGCTGGTTCTCGAGGATTCCGGCTTCGGTAGTAAGGGCTTTCACATTGTCTCCGACTTGAATGATGTAGCATAGATGATTCAACACATACTTCTTTATGGGATCACAGAAGAAGTTGAACACTTCCATTAAGCCCCACATGGCCAGGACAGCTGTAGATAGAAAGAAGAGAGGCAGGGGGAGATCGAGAATTGTGCAGTGGATGCTTGAACTTGTAGATTAAGCTTCTTCAAGTGTGAAGCACTGAGTCCAAACAGAGCAATCAAAATTGGAGATTATCTTCTAAGATTGGTACTGTAGTGTAGGGCCCTGCCCACAGTCCCTCGTTTGTCTTTATATGATTATTATTATGTAGGCCGGAGCCGCATACGCTGGTGCCATGTATATAAGGTATATGCGTATGTCATTTGCTGATTGAAGGGACCAACATAAAGTCAACCCATCAACAATGTTACATTTATAGTATTATTATGACGGCCGGAGCCACATGGTGCCAGGTGCATGGTGTATATGGGCATTGCATTTATTGATTGAAGGGGACCAACATATTAACATGTTTGGTTGTCGTAACTGGCCGTAATTCGTAAGTAGTAATTGATAAAATCTTTTACAGTTGTAAATGAGTTACATGTATATAAGTTTTATGGTTTTTGGTTGGTAATATAAAGTTGTAAGTGAAAAAGTATATTGTATTTTATGGTGTTTGGTTGTCGTAATGTGTAAGTCACAAGTGAAAAAGTTGACCACAAAATTAACTATTTGGTGATTTAAAAAGTTTTAATATTGTAAATAAATATTAAAAACGCTAAATATTAAAAAAATTTAATATTAACATAAAAAATAATATAAATTTGCATGACCACAAAATTAACTGTAACTGGGCTGTAAGTGAGTGATAATTCGATTGTAAGTGAGTGGTAATTGGGTTGTGTAAGTCTTTTATGAATTACGGTCCAAACAAACATCGTAGTTGTAATTGGATTGTAAGTCATTTACGAACTACGGACTTTTACGCGAAACAAACGGCCCCAAAGTCAACCCATCAACAATGTTACATTTATTGTATTATTATGACGGCCGGAGCCACATGATGCCAGGTGCATGGTGTATATGGGCATTGCATTTATTGATTGAAGGGGACAACATAACAAATGGAGACAGCCCATCAATAATTTGCTTAGGTACGTGGTTGTGGGCCGCAGACGTGCTGTTCGGTTCTTGTGTGTGAGCCACGATATATCATGAAAATATCAAGAGATTAACTTTCTTATAATATTATAAGAAGTTCAAAGAATTTAAAGTTTTATCTTTTGAAACTCAATATCTTATCCACGCGTCAATGTGGGATTGACCGTCTTATAACATGTGTGTGGCTCATACATATGAACTGAATCTATGACAACATAACCAAAAGTAAGTAACAAGATAAAATCCGCTAATTGATTTTTTAAACGGAGAAAGTAACAAGATAAAACTTGCTAATGTATTTTTAACTGCGGTTTGAACTTGGGACTTCCCCAATTCAGTCTTATTATTTTATTAGTGGGCCAAGTCTCAGCCTCAGCCTGTGTACAACCTTTATTATAAGAATATATTTATGTATAAATGTAAATAGATGTGACATTCAAATGAAAATTAATAGAAACTGTAGAATTTCAATATTACTCTAATTATAATCTGTGGAAGGATATTTATTTAACAACACGACCGGTTTCAGTATTTATGTCCTTAATATATCATCTTTTTCATAGTTTTTCTTAATTTCCAACTTTACATGACATGTTTCATTAAATCTACATTAATTTTTTCTTAATAGTTTTCTAGAAAAATAATGATAGTTCATGATAGATTTTTGAGAAACTTTTGTTAAATGCAGTTGTTCCAGAGGAACAATGGCGTACATTCATGCATGCGCTTATGTTAGTGATAAGACGAGAAAGATGGCGGCAACAGGGCTCATCGTGTTCTTTCAAGATTCCAAGAGGTTTGAAATTTGAACGGTCGATTGCATAGACTAATCTTATTAGAGCACCATTGTTTTCCAAAATCTCAGTCATTGTTTGCGGTTTCCTGTTCCGCTCAAATTGATGGACTTAGACGCGAGATGCAACTGAAAATGAAAACTCGATGAAGAGAACCAAATTGCCAGCTTCAAAGACTCGACTTGCTTTTGCTTGTAGATCTGTTTTTGCCTTGAAATTGATGGATTTTGGTCAGGTTGAGACTCAAGTTGCGTTCGCTACAGTTCCCTGGTAACCGTAAGCTGAACACCGAAATCATGACCATTGGCGCAAGTAACTTTGTCTCCGTGAAGACAGTCAATCCATGCATGCAAAACAGAGTAATATTAATGCTGCTAATACACCAAAATTTGGTAATTTAAAAGTTTAATGATCTACATTCGCATAGTAAAACATGTATCGGATGCCATCTGTAAAGTTGACTCAAGATGTTGGATATTTAACCCCTTTTCTTTTATTTTAATTCAAAAATCCAACAGCCCCAAAAGCTTGAGTTTCAGGATAGACGGACTAAAATAATATGATGTAAATAAATCAAAAATACAAATCAGAATATATAAAACATGAATTAGGTTGGGCAACCTCATACTGTGATTCGGAGTAAATAGCTTGCAACCTTGAACTTACCCTTAGTGAATTCATCGCCACCTGAGAGACATAATGGACTACGTTTTGAATTAGGCCTCTTTAACCAGATATTGATGGAAGACACACACATGAAGTTCTCATCTATTAAGCGAGAGGGTTGAGAATTAATGGTCACGCTCACAGTAACCGACTCATGAGAGTTTCTAGAGGTCAGTCCTGCCCTCCCAACCGCGGTCATCACTGTCTCTCACGTAGGTAAGTCCTCCAAGGTAACTACAGCTGGTTGATATACCCTCCACACTACATGTGTTGAACTTATTAAGAGTTTAACTCAACCTTACCTAATTGTATTATAAGTGCATCGTTACCATAGAGAAGGGGTAGTAGGTACAATGCTACATATATGACATAAACATATCTGAGTCGATACTCCACACGAGTATCACTAGTTCAGTTTGTTTCTACCACATTGAATCTCTTTCATAGAACCAGCTTCCAATCAAGTAAGTTGGGTTCTCATTGTCAGTGAACTCTACTATGGGTTTAACCCCGTCTCCCTCGATGATTGTAGGATCACATTCTTAGAAAGGCCCTCAGTCAGAATGACTTATGTTGTTCATGGTCAAACAATGGCTTAACAGTCTTTATTTTAAGGCTTTATTTCTCAAGTGGTGACAGTCAGAGGTCTAACTCTTCATGATCACATTATTATGACTTTTGACGCCCTTTATTAGACCTATAAAGCCTTTGAGTAATTATCAGAGTCTCACCCCATTTGGAATCATAAGGTAGTTATAAAGTTTTTTTGTTGCCTTAGTTTCAAACGAACAAATTATATCATGATTGTTTATGATAAGCATATATTCATTGCATTTGATTATTCAAGTATTTAAAGTACATATGTATATACATATATTTAATTTGATAAAGAATAATCAAGATATAAAAATTATTTTAATACACACTTAGTGTAGCACCCCGTTCCCGGGATACGTACCCAGATACGTGTCCCGACTTTTTCGATCATATTATTGCAATTTTTTTCAGTGTTTGTTTAAGTTGTGATTTCTCATGTTTTTGGTATCGGATCTGGATTCTCAGTCTTAGAGTCAGCCCTCACCCGGACCGGGAACCTGGTACAAGCATGCTACCCGATTTGACCATTCTGATAGTTCGATTTAATCGATTTCAGTTTCAGACACTGTTTTCTAATATTTTAGATTTTCATGATTTTTTGAAATTTTTCAGAATTTTTCTGCAAAATCTCCAAAACCGGTGTCGGTCGGCATCGCTGATTGATTCCCAGATTTTTTTTGTTTTCAAACGGGATTGAATTTTCAAAAACGGCTTTCACGTTACTTCTTTGAATTTCATTTTCTATTTAAAAATATTTTTTGGATTTTTCTAAATTTATCAAAATTTGACCGATTCTGGTGTCGGCCGGTATCGCCAGAAAATTCAAGATTTTTTAATTGAAAGTTATATTGAATTTCTCGAATCCGATTTCACCAAGCATCTTAAAATAATTTTTCTATTTTTGAGATTTTTTCAGAATGTTTCTGAAACAGTCATTTTCGTCCTATTAAAATAATATTATTATTTACCGACCCTATCTTTTCATGCTTTTTCCTTCTCTACTCCCCTTCTTTGTACTCCCAAAAATTTTAATTAATTAATTAATTAATAATAAATTTATTTTACTATTTTCTTTTCTTTTCATTATTTTTTTCCTTTTCCTTTATTTTCTTTCTTTTTCTTTCTTTTCCTTTGACTTCCTCCCATGCCACAACCGCCCGCCGCCTGCTCTAGCCGCCTAGAGCAGCAACCAAGGCAGGTTGGGCTGCTGCTGCAGCAGCCCCCTCCCCATCCCTTCCATCATCACTTTCTCTTTCTTCCCTAATAAAACCCTTCATCTTCATTTCCTTTTTCATTTCTAATTTCAACTTCAACCTCCTTCAACCAAAACCAAACCCTTCATTCATCACCACCGACGCCGGCCCGGCCCCTAGGCCGGTCGTCCACTCCCCCACACCCCCTCTCCACTCCACCACCTCATTCAACCTCCAACAACCCCCCACCTCCTTCAATTTCAACAAACCCATCTCTTCATCACCTTCTTCACCTTCAAAATTCTCCATCAATACTCCACCTCCTCCACTTCCACTACCACTCTATCATCTCCTCTTCCTCCAACTTCCCACCACCACCAATCACCACCAACTACCATCATCACCACCACCAACCACCACCTCCTTCAACATCAACACAGCAACCACAACCAACACTCCACCAAACTACTTCCTCCTCTCATGGCCCTAGCCGCCCCTCCCCCCCTCCCCGTCAGCCGCCCTCCGACGGCGGCGGCCTGGCCGCCGGTCACCCCTCCCCTCTCCTTCTTTCTTTCTTTCTTTCTTTCTTTCTTTTCTTTTCTTTTTTCTTTTCTTTTCTTTCTTCTTTTCTTTTATTCTTTCCTAATATAACTACTTTTCCTCACTTTCCCTAAATACACATCCCCTCATTCTCTTATTACCTCTCCATATTTACTAACATACCCACCTCCTTTATTTCCTTCTTTCCTTTTCCACTTTTCCTTTTTCTTTTTTTAAAAAAAAACAAATTCCTACAACTCTCTCTTTCTCTCCTCTCTCTCCTCTCTCATTCCCTCTCTAATATATTTATAATATTTATATTTATATATTTTAATATATATTTATGGGCTAGTGGCTTGCTCGTACGGGTTCGCGGATTTCTAGGATATTAACCGGTTTTATCCCGGTTTCAGGCGAGTGCTTTATATTAAACTTAAAAATATTACTCTTGATTTATAGTATGATATTGATATGTGGACATCGTATTACTACCATAACATGCCTAACACTTGCTACTGTAATTTTTAATACATGATTCCTTATTATACAAGTTAATAAACGGTATTTACACCGACACTTGATATGTTATATTTGATACCTGATCCACGACACTTGATATCCGACACCGGTATTTGCCATGCTATACTTATCACTTGATATCTGACACCAGTATTTATCACGCTATACTTATCACTTGATATCTGACACTGGTACTTGTCTGCTACACTTGACATACTGCTACCTGGTACCAATACACTTGACTTGATATTGTGACACCTGACTGGATACTGTTACACCAGACACCTTTACTTCTTTGCATATTCATGATTATCTCTTTTACGGGGACTTGATTATTATACTGTTACAGACATTTGGTACTCATGAATTCCTGTACTCCTGAACTCCTGTATTTCTGAACCCCTAAAAAAGGGTGGACTCCTGCTACTATACTCCTGTTGATCCCCGTAATAGGATAACCATGAATATAGGATTACTATGAACCACTGTGGACACTATCACTGGATAATTCTAAATAATTAGACAACTTATACCGAGATGGGGGAAACTGATGAGTACCGATATAGTCTCCATGTTTATGATGGTCTTATAGTGTCGCGCGGCCATATACTTAGATTCGACCTGGAGGCCACCAGGCGCTTCTGTGGGGTGTACTGGCACCCCTACTTCCCTGCCTGCCGGTTGTACCAAACCCCTGGGCCTATTCCTGTGGGAGCGGTGACATCCTATTCCTGTTCGAGCGTATAATAAGTCCTGGTACCTAGCGTACGTTCTGGCTCAGCACCGGATACTCCTTGACCGTTGTCCCGGTCATGTACGCGACCATTCTAAGCATGTTCCGTCAATCTCCATTAGTTTTTAATAACTTACTCTCTAGTCTGTATGCGAGGTATGTGGGATGGGACACATACCGACGTATACAAATTAGATGAGTCTTAATAACATAATAATAACATGCTCCTGATAACTGACTAGCTATACTCTTAGTTTATACTGCTCACCACTTATACATGTGCTAGCTTGTTGGATTATTCATTATTAGGCTATTGTGAAGGCAAAGTCAGGTTATATAAACTCAGATTACAGTGACGTGAGGTAATAGGGTATATATATGAGGGTTTTCTTGTTTGGATTATTCCTTCGACGTACTAATCTCACAGATCGGTAATGTGAGCTTGTATAACTGATTTTTCTATGGTACTTTACTTACTGTCTCATTTCATAT